>JAJLRB010001414.1:0-90596 GCA_020976825.1 Odocoileus hemionus | reverse complement strand
AGCCTCGAAGAGATTCCTGAGGTTGTCCCTCGTAACTCGACAGGAGTACTGACGTCGCTGAACAAACACGAGGGTTGAAGGGCCATCCCCGCCGTAACTCGAGAATGTACCCCAGGTCCCCGCCGCAACTCGAGAAAAAGCATGAGACTTCCCCCTCCAAGCGAGATGAGTCCCGATTCCCCAGCACTGCATACAGAGCAATTCCGTGAGCCCCATGAAACATGTCAGGAGCCTCGACTTGCTTGATGGATCTCGCGACATTCCGCAAGAACACTGTCACAAGTAGAGACGACCCTGAGGTGAAACCAGCATCGTGAAGGAGCCCCATGTACCCCAAATAAACTTGAGATGAGGCCCGCTTCCCCTGTATTGACTCCAGAGCCATCCCCCTTTCCCCATCAAACAGGACCAGTGGCTTGACTCCCTTTCGCAACTCCAGAGTTTCCCCGAGAACAACGGGCCAAGTCTAGAGGAATACCAAGTTCAGCAGAGCACCTCGAGGAATGCCTCCGTGAACCCCAAATAGCCTCGAGATGAGAGCTGATTCCCTGGCTTAGACTCAAGACGTAGGCCAACTTTCCACAAGCCCCTCAGAGGAGGCTTCTCCCAGCAATAGGTATTAGGGAGGGGTCCTGAGTTGCTGCCTCAAATGGCATATACACCGAGAAGCCCTGACTCGAAAGGAGGCAGGTTTCCTTGCAGTGTCTTGAATACAGGCTCAACTTTCATCTCACAAGGTAAAGGGATGTCTGCATCCCCTGGGGAGTCCCTAGAGAAAGCCCTAGGTCCCCGACTCCTTTCGACGGAATGCCTCACATGCCTCTGACACCTCGAGAGGCACGCAGAGCTCACTGCTTCAAAAGGTGACGGTGCCTGACTCCTCTTGAACATTGACAGGAATCCCAGTATCCCTGTGGCTACTGGAAAGGGCCCCTGGGTCTCCCGACTCACCTCGAGAAGCGTCCCTTTTGCCCTGCCAAGCCTCGAAGAGATTCCTGAGTGTCCCTTGTAACTCGACAGGAGGCCTGACTTCGGTGAACAAACACGAGGTTTGAAGGGCCATCCCCGCCGTAACTCGAGAATGTACCCCAGGTCCCCGCCGCAACTCGAGAAAAACCATGAGACATCCCCCTCCAAGCGAGATGAGGCCCGATTCCCCTGCACTGAATGCAGAGCAATTCCGAGTGCCCAATGAAACTTGTAAGGAGCCTCGACTTGCTTGATGGATCTCGAGACAATCCACAAGAACACTGTCACAAGTAGAGAGGGATCCTGAGGTCACACCAGCATGGCGAAGGTGATCCATGTACCACAAATCAACTCGAGATGACGCCCGCTTCCCCTGCATTGACTCCAGAGCCATTCCCCTTTCCCCATCAAACAGGACCAGTGGCTTGACTACCTTTAGGCAATTCCAGATGTTCCCCGAGTACAACGTTCCAAGTCTAGAGGAATACAAAGTTAAGCAGAGCACCTCGAGGAATGCTCCGTGTACCCCAAATTGCCTCGAGATGAGAGCTGATTCTCTGGCTTAGACTCAAGACGTAGGCCAACTATCAACAAGCCCCTCAAGAGGAGGCTTCTCTTAGCAGTAGATATGAGGGAGGGGCCCTGAGTTTGCTGCCTCAAGTGGCATATACACCGAAAGCCCTGACTCTAAAGGAGGCCGGCTTTCCTTACAGTGGCTTGAATACAGGCACGTCTTTCATATCACAAGGTAAAGGGACGTCTGCATCCTCTGTGGAGTCCCTAGAGAAAGCCCTAGGACCCCACTCCTTTCGACGGAATGCCTCACATGCATCTGACACCTCGAGAGGCACGCAGAGCTCGCTGCTTCAACAGGTGACGGTGCCTGACTCCCTTTGAACATTGAGAGGATACCCAGTATCCCTGTGGGTATTGGAAAGGGCCACTAGGTCTCCCGCCTCACATCGAGAAGCGTCCCTTTTCCCCTGCCAAGCCTCGAAGAGATTCCTGAGGTGGCCCTCGTAACTCGACAGGAGTTTTGACGTCGCTGAACAAACACGAGGGTTGAAGGGCCATCCCCGATATAACTCGAGAATGTACCCCAGGTCCCCGCCGCAACTCGAGAACAAGCATGAGACTTTCCCCTCCAAGCGAGATGAGTCCCGATTCCCCTGCACTGCATGCAAGAGCAATTCCGTGAGCCCCCTGAAACTTGTCAGGAGCCTCGACTTGCTTGATGGATCTCGAGACAGTCCGCAAAAAACTGTCACAAGTAGAGAGGGACCCTGAGGTCACACCAGCATTGCGAAGGAGCTCCATGGGCCCAAAATCAACTCGAGATGAGGCCCGCTTCCCCTGCATTGACTCCAGAGGCATCCCCATTCCCCATCAAACACGACCTGAGGCTTGACTCCCTTTAGGCAACTCCAGAGGTTCCCCGAGAACAACGTGCCAAGTCTAGAGGAATACCAAGTTCAGCAGAGGCAACTCAAGGAATGCTCGGTGTACCCCAAATTGCCTCGAGATGAGAGCTGATTCCCTGGCTTAGACTCAAGACGTAGGCCAACTTTCCACAAGCCCCTCAAGAGGAGGCTTCTCTCAGCAATAGGTATGAGGGAGGGACCCTGAGAGTTTGCTGCCTCAATGGCATATACACCGAGAAGCCCTGACTCGAAAGGAGGCCGGTTTCCTTGCAGTGGCTTGAATACAGTCTAGTCTTTCATCTCACAATGTGAAGGGATGTCTGCACCACCTGTGGAGTCCCTAGAGAAAGCCCAAGGTCCCCGACTCCTTTCGACGGAATGCCTCACATGCCTCTGACACCTCGAGAGGCACGCAGAGCTCACTGCTTCAAAATTTGACGGAGCCTGACTCCTCTTGAACATTGACAGGAATCCCAGTATCCCTGTGGCTACTGGAAAGGGACCCTGGGTCTCCCGACTCACCTCGAGAAGCGTCCCTTTTGCCCTGCCAAGCCTCGAAGAGACTCCTGAGGTGTCCCTCGTAACGCGACAGGAGTCCTGACTTCGTTGAACAAACACAAGGGTTGAAGGGCCATCCCCGCCGTAAGTCGAGAATGTACCCCAGGTCCCCGCCGCAACTCAAGAAAAACCATGAGACTTCCCCCTCCAAGCGAGATGAGGCCCGATTCCCCTGCACTGCATGCAGAGCAATTCCGTGAGCCCCCTGAAACATGTCAGGAGCCTCGACTTGCTTGATGGATGTCGAGACAAATACGCAAAAACACTGTCACAAGTAGAGAGGGACCCTGAGGTCACACCAGCATCGCGAAGGAGCTCCATGGGCCCCAAATCAACTCGAGATGAGGCCCGCTTCCCCTGCATTGACTCAGAGCCATCCCCCTTTCCCCATCAAACACGACCTGAGGCTTGACTCCCTTTAGGCAACTCCAGAGGTTCCCCGAGAACAACGGGCCAAGTCTAGAGGAGTACCAAGTTCAGCAGAGCAACTCGAGAAACTGCCGTGTACCCCAAATTGCCTCGAGATGAGAGCTGATTCCCTGGCTTAGACTCAAGACGTAGGCCAATTTCCACAAGCCCCTCAAGAGGAGGCTTCTCTCAGCAATAGGTATGAGGGAGGGGCCCTGAGATTTGCTGCCTCAATGGGCATATACACCGAGAAGCCCTGACTCGAAAGAAGGCCGGGTTTCCTTGCAGTGGCTTGAATACAGTCTAGTCTTTCATCTCACAAGGTGAAGGGATGTCTGCACCACCTGTGGAGTCCCTAGAGAAAGCCCTAGGTCCCCGACTCCTTTCGACGGAATGCCTCACATGCCTCTGACACCTCGAGAGGCACGCAGAGCTCACTGCTTCAAAATTTGACGGAGCCTGACTCCTCTTGAACATTGACAGGAATCCCAGTATCCCTGTGGCTACTGGAAAGGGACCCTGGGTCTCCAGTCTCACCTCGAGAAGCGTCCCTTTTGCCCTGCCAAGCCTCGAAGAGACTCCTGAGGTGTCCCTCGTAACTCGACAGGAGTCCTGACTTCGTTGAACAAACACGAGGGTTGAAGGGCCATCCCCGCCGTAAGTCGAGAATGTACCCCAGGTCCCCGCCGCAACTCGAGAAAAACATGAGACTTCCCCCTCCAAGCGAGATGAGGCCCGATTCCCCTGCACTGCATGCAGAGCAATTCCGTGCCCCCTGAAACATGTCAGGAGCCTCGACTTGCTTGATGGATGTCGAGACAGTCCGCAAAAACACTGTCACAAGTAGAGAGGGACCCTGAGGTCACACCAGCATCGCGAAGGAGCTCCATGGGCCCCAAATCAACTCGAGATGAGGCCCGCTTCCCCTGCATTGACTCCAGAGCCATCCCCCGTTCCCCATCAAACACGACCTGAGGCTTGACTCCCTTTAGGCAACTCCAGAGGTTCCCCGAGAACAACGGGCCAAGTCTAGAGGAGTACCAAGTTCAGCAGAGCAACTCGAGGACTGCTCCGTGTACCCCAAATTGCCTCGAGATGAGAGCTGATTCCCTGGCTTAGACTCAAGACGTAGGCCACCTTTCCACAAGCCCCTCAAGAGGAGGCTTCTCTCAGCAATAGGTATGAGGGAGGGACCCTGAGATTGCTGCCTCAATGGGCATATACACCGAGAAGACCTGACTCGAAAGGAGGCCGGTTTCCTTGCAGTGGCTGAATACAGTCTAGTCTTTCATCTCACAAGTTGAAGGGATGTCTGCACCACCTGTGGAGTCCCTAGAGAAAGCCCTAGGTCCCCGACTCCTTTCGACGGAATGCCTCACATGCCTCTGACACCTCGAGAGGCACGCAGAGCTCACTGCTTCAAAATTTGACGGAGCCTGACTCCTCTTGAACATTGACAGGAATCCCAGTATCCCTGTGGCTACTGGAAAGGGACCCTGGGTCTCCCGACTCACCTCGAGAAGCGTCCCTTTTGCCCTGCCAAGCCTCGAAGAGACTCCTGAGGTGTCCCTCGTAACTCGACAGGAGTCCTGACTTCGTTGAACAAACACGAGGGTTGAAGGGCCATCCCCGCCGTAAGTCGAGAATGTACCCCAGGTCCCCCCCGCAACTCGAGAAAAACAATGAGACTTCCCCCTCCAAGCGAGATGAGGCCCGATTCCCCTGCACTGCATGCAGAGCAATTCCGTGAGCCCCCTGAAACATGTCAGGAGCCTCGACTTGCTTGATGGATGTCGAGACAGTCCGCAAAAACACTGTCACAAGTAGAGAGGGACCCTGAGGTCACACCAGCATCGCGAAGGAGCTCCATGGGCCCCAAATCAACTCGAGATGAGGCCCGCTTCCCCTGCATTGACTCCAGAGCCATCCCCCGTTCCCCATCAAACACGACCTGGGCTTGACTCCCTTTAGGCAACTCCAGAGGTTCCCCGAGAACAACGGGCCAAGTCTAGAGGAATACCAAGTTCAGCAGAGCAACTCGAGGACTGCTCCGTGTACCCCAAATTGCCTCGAGATGAGAGCTGATTCCCTGGCTTAGACTCAAGACGTAGGCCACCTTTCCACAAGCCCTTCAAAGGAGGCTTCTCTCAGCAGTAGGTATGAGGGAGGGACCCTGAGATTGCTGCCTCAATGGGCATATACACCGAGAAGCCCTGACTCGAAAGGAGGCCGGGTTTCCTTGCAGTGGCTTGAATACAGTCTAGTCTTTCATCCCACAAGGTGAAGGGATGTCTGCACCACCTGTGGAGTCCCTAGAGAAAGCCCTAGGTCCCCGACTCCTTTCGACGGAATGCCTCACATGCCTCTGACACCTCGAGAGGCACGCAGAGCTCACTGCTTCAAAATTTGACGGAGCCTGACTCCTCTTGAACATTGACAGGAATCCCAGTATCCCTGTGGCTACTGGAAAGGGACCCTGGGTCTCCCGACTCACCTCGAGAAGCGTCCCTTTTGCCCTGCCAAGCCTCGAAGAGACTCCTGAGGTGTCCCTCGTAACTCGACAGGAGTCCTGACTTCGTTGAACAAACACGAGGGTTGAAGGGCCATCCCCGCCGTAAGTCGAGAATGTACCCCAGGTCCCCGCCGCAACTCGAGAAAAACCATGAGACTTCCCCCTCCAAGCGAGATGAGGCCCGATTCCCCTGCACTGCATGCAGAGCAATTCCGTGAGCCCCCTGAAACATGTCAGGAGCCTCGACTTGCTTGATGGATTCGAGACAGTCCGCAAAAACACTGTCACAAGTAGAGAGGGACCCTGAGGTCACACCAGCATCGCGAAGGAGCTCCATGGGCCCCAAATCAACTCGAGATGAGGCCCGCTTCCCCTGCATTGACTCCAGAGCCATCCCCCGTTCCCCATCAAACACGACCTGAGGCTTGACTCCCTTTAGGCAACTCCAGAGGTTCCCCGAGAACAACGGGCCAAGTCTAGAGGAGTACCAAGTTCAGCAGAGCAACTCGAGGACTGCTCCGTGTACCCCAAATTGCCTCGAGATGAGAGCTGATTCCCTGGCTTAGACTCAAGACGTAGGCCACCTTTCCACAAGCCCCTCAAGAGGGAGGCTTCTCTCAGCAATAGGTATGAGGGAGGGACCCTGAGATTGCTGCCTCAATGGGCATATACACCGAGAAGCCCTGACTCGAAAGAGGAGCCGGGTTTCCTTGCAGTGGCTTGAATACAGTCTAGTCTTTCATCTCACAAGGTGAAGGGATGTCTGCACCACCTGTGGAGTCCCTAGAGAAAGCCCTAGGTCCCCGACTCCTTTCGACGGAATGCCTCACATGCCTCTGACACCTCGAGAGGCACGCAGAGCTCACTGCTTCAAAATTTGACGGAGCCTGACTCCTCTTGAACATTGACAGGAATCCCAGTATCCCTGTGGCTACTGGAAAGGGACCCTGGGTCTCCCGACTCACCTCGAGAAGCGTCCCTTTTGCCCTGCCAAGCCTCGAAGAGACTCCTGAGGTGTCCCTCGTAACTCGACAGGAGTCCTGACTTCGTTGAACAAACACGAGGGTTGAAGGGCCATCCCCGCCGTAAGTCGAGAATGTACCCCAGGTCCCCGCCGCAACTCGAGAAAAACCATGAGACTTCCCCCTCCAAGCGAGATGAGGCCCGATTCCCCTGCACTGCATGCAGAGCAATTCCGTGAGCCCCCTGAAACATGTCAGGAGCCTCGACTTGCTTGATGGATGTCGAGACAGTCCGCAAAAACACTGTCACAAGTAGAGAGGGACCCTGAGGTCACACCAGCATCGCGAAGGAGCTCCATGGGCCCCAAATCAACTCGAGATGAGGCCCGCTTCCCCTGCATTGACTCCAGAGCCATCCCCCGTTCCCCATCAAACACGACCTGAGGCTTGACTCCCTTTAGGCAACTCCAGAGGTTCCCCGAGAACAACGGGCCAAGTCTAGAGGAGTACCAAGTTCAGCAGAGCAACTCGAGGACTGCTCCGTGTACCCCAAATGCCTCGAGATGAGAGCTGATTCCCTGGCTTAGACTCAAGACGTAGGCCACCTTTCCACAAGCCCCTCAAGAGGAGGCTTCTCTCAGCAATAGGTATGAGGGAGGGACCCTGAGATTGCTGCCTCAATGGGCATATACACCGAGAAGCCCTGACTCGAAAGGAGGCCGGGTTTCCTTGCAGTGGCTTGAATACAGTCTAGTTTTCATCTCACAAGGTGAAGGGATGTCTGCACCACCTGTGGAGTCCCTAGAGAAAGCCCTAGGTCCCCGACTCCTTTCGACGGAATGCCTCACATGCCTCTGACACCTCGAGAGGCACGCAGAGCTCACTGCTTCAAAATTTGACGGAGCCTGACTCCTCTTGAACATTGACAGGAATCCCAGTATCCCTGTGGCTACTGGAAAGGGACCCTGGGTCTCCCGACTCACCTCGAGAAGCGTCCCTTTTGCCCTGCCAAGCCTCGAAGAGACTCCTGAGGTGTCCCTCGTAACTCGACAGGAGTCCTGACTTCGTTGAACAAACACGAGGGTTGAAGGGCCATCCCCGCCGTAAGTCGAGAATGTACCCCAGGTCCCCGCCGCAACTCGAGAAAAACCATGAGACTTCCCCCTCCAAGCGAGATGAGGCCCGATTCCCCTGCACTGCATGCAGAGCAATTCCGTGAGCCCCCTGAAACATGTCAGGAGCCTCGACTTGCTTGATGGATGTCGAGACAGTCCGCAAAAACACTGTCACAAGTAGAGAGGGACCCTGAGGTCACACCAGCATCGCGAAGGAGCTCCATGGGCCCCAAATCAACTCGAGATGAGGCCCGCTTCCCCTGCATTGACTCCAGAGCCATCCCCCGTTCCCCATCAAACACGACCTGAGGCTTGACTCCCTTTAGGCAACTCCAGAGGTTCCCCGAGAACAACGGGCCAAGTCTAGAGGAGTACCAAGTTCAGCAGAGCAACTCGAGGACTGCTCCGTGTACCCCAAATTGCCTCGAGATGAGAGCTGATTCCCTGGCTTAGACTCAAGACGTAGGCCACCTTTCCACAAGCCCCTCAAGAGGAGGCTTCTCTCAGCAATAGGTATGAGGGAGGGACCCTGAGATTGCTGCCTCAATGGGCATATACACCGAGAAGCCCTGACTCGAAAGGAGGCCGGGTTTTTCCTTGCAGTGGCTTGAATACAGTCTAGTCTTTCATCTCACAAGGTGAAGGGATGTCTGCACCACCTGTGGAGTCCCTAGAGAAAGCCCTAGGTCCCGACTCCTTTCGACGGAATGCCTCACATGCCTCTGACACCTCGAGAGGCACGCAGAGCTCACTGCTTCAAAATTTGACGGAGCCTGACTCCTCTTGAACATTGACAGGAATCCCAGTATCCCTGTGGCTACTGGAAAGGGACCCTGGGTCTCCCGACTCACCTCGAGAAGCGTCCCTTTTGCCCTGCCAAGCCTCGAAGAGACTCCTGAGGTGTCCCTCGTAACTCGACAGGAGTCCTGACTTCGTTGAACAAACACGAGGGTTGAAGGGCCATCCCCGCCGTAAGTCGAGAATGTACCCCAGGTCCCCGCCGCAACTCGAGAAAAACCATGAGACTTCCCCCTCCAAGCGAGATGAGGCCCGATTCCCCTGCACTGCATGCAGAGCAATTCCGTGAGCCCCCTGAAACATGTCAGGAGCCTCGACTTGCTTGATGGATGTCGAGACAGTCCGCAAAAACACTGTCACAAGTAGAGAGGGACCCTGAGGTCACACCAGCATCGCGAAGGAGCTCCATGGGCCCCAAATCAACTCGAGATGAGGCCCGCTTCCCCTGCATTGACTCCAGAGCCATCCCCCGTTCCCCATCAAACACGACCTGAGGCTTGACTCCCTTTAGGCAAATCCAGAGGTTCCCCGAGAACAACGGGCCAAGTCTAGAGGAGTACCAAGTTCAGCAGAGCAACTCGAGGACTGCTCCGTGTACCCCAAATTGCCTCGAGATGAGAGCTGATTCCCTGGCTTAGACTCAAGACGTAGGCCACCTTTCCACAAGCCCCTCAAGAGGAGGCTTCTCTCAGCAATAGGTATGAGGGAGGGACCCTGAGATTGCTGCCTCAATGGGCATATACACCGAGAAGCCCTGACTCGAAAGGAGGCCGGGTTTCCTTGCAGTGGCTTGAATACAGTCTAGTCTTTCATCTCACAAGGTGAAGGGATGTCTGCACCACCTGTGGAGTCCCTAGAGAAAGCCCTAGGTCCCCGACTCCTTTCGACGGAATGCTCACATGCCTCTGACACCTCGAGAGGCACGCAGAGCTCACTGCTTCAAAATTGACGGAGCCTGACTCCTCTTGAACATTGACAGGAATCCCAGTATCCCTGGGCTACTGGAAAGGGACCCTGGGTCTCCCGACTCACCTCGAGAAGCGTTCCTTTTGCCCTGCCAAGCCTCGAAGAGACTCCTGAGGTGTCCCTCGTAACTCGACAGGAGTCCTGACTTCGTTGAACAAACACGAGGGTTGAAGGGCCATCCCCGCCGTAAGTCGAGAATGTACCCCAGGTCCCCGCCGCAACTCGAGAAAAACCATGAGACTTCCCCCTCCAAGCGAGATGAGAGGCCCGATTCCCCTGCACTGCATGCAGAGCAATTCCGTGAGCCCCCTGAAACATGTCAGGAGCCTCGACTTGCTTGATGGATGTCGAGACAGTCCGCAAAAACACTGTCACAAGTAGAGAGGGACCCTGAGGTCACACCAGCATCGCGAAGGAGCTCCATGGCCCCAAATCAACTCGAGATGAGGCCCGCTTCCCCTGCATTGACTCCAGAGCCATCCCCCGTTCCCCATCAAACACGACCTGAGGCTTGACTCCCTTTAGGCAACTCCAGAGGTTCCCCGAGAACAACGGGCCAAGTCTAGAGGAGTACCAAGTTCAGCAGAGCAACTCGAGGACTGCTCCGTGTACCCCAAATTGCCTCGAGATGAGAGCTGATTCCCTGGCTTAGACTCAAGACGTAGGCCACCTTTCCACAAGCCCCT
Organism: Odocoileus hemionus; assembly: GCA_020976825.1. Taxonomy (NCBI): domain Eukaryota; kingdom Metazoa; phylum Chordata; class Mammalia; order Artiodactyla; family Cervidae; genus Odocoileus; species Odocoileus hemionus. The sequence continues at coordinate 80,201 of JAJLRB010001414.1, read as the reverse complement.
CAAGAGGAGGCTTCTCTCAGCAATAGGTATGAGGGAGGGGGACCCTGAGATTGCTGCCTCAATGGGCATATACACCGAGAAGCCCTGACTCGAAAGGAGGCCGGGTTTCCTTGCAGTGGCTTGAATACAGTCTAGTCTTTCATCTCACAAGGTGAAGGGATGTCTGCACCACCTGTGGAGTCCCTAGAGAAAGCCCTAGGTCCCCGACTCCTTTCGACGGAATGCCTCACATGCCTCTGACACCTCGAGAGGCACGCAGAGCTCACTGCTTCAAAATTTTGACGGAGCCTGACTCCTCTTGAACATTGACAGGAATCCCAGTATCCCTGTGGCTACTGGAAAGGGACCCTGGGTCTCCCGACTCACCTCGAGAAGCGTCCCTTTTGCCCTGCCAAGCCTCGAAGAGACTCCTGAGGTGTCCCTCGTAACTCGACAGGAGTCCTGACTTCGTTGAACAAACACGAGGGTTGAAGGGCCATCCCCGCCGTAAGTCGAGAATGTACCCCAGGTCCCCGCCGCAACTCGAGAAAAACCATGAGACTTCCCCCTCCAAGCGAGATGAGGCCCGATTCCCCTGCACTGCATGCAGAGCAATTCCGTGAGCCCCCTGAAACATGTCAGGAGCCTCGACTTGCTTGATGGATGTCGAGACAGTCCGCAAAAACACTGTCACAAGTAGAGAGGGACCCTGAGGTCACACCAGCATCGCGAAGGAGCTCCATGGGCCCCAAATCAACTCGAGATGAGGCCCGCTTCCCCTGCATTGACTCCAGAGCCATCCCCCGTTCCCCATCAAACACGACCTGAGGCTTGACTCCCTTTAGGCAACTCCAGAGGTTCCCCGAGAACAACGGGCCAAGTCTAGAGGAGTACCAAGTTCAGCAGAGCAACTCGAGGACTGCTCCGTGTACCCCAAATTGCCTCGAGATGAGAGCTGATTCCCTGGCTTAGACTCAAGACGTAGGCCACCTTTCCACACAGCCCCTCAAGAGGAGGCTTCTCTCAGCAATAGGTATGAGGGAGGGACCCTGAGATTGCTGCCTCAATGGGCATATACACCGAGAAGCCCTGACTCGAAAGGAGGCCGGCTTCCTTGCAGTGGCTTGAATACAGTCTAGTCTTTCATCTCACAAGGTGAAGGGATGTCTGCACCACCTGTGGAGTCCCTAGAGAAAGCCCTAGGTCCCCGACTCCTTTCGACGGAATGCCTCACATGCCTCTGACACCTCGAGAGGCACGCAGAGCACTGCTTCAAAATTTGACGGAGCCTGACTCCTCTTGAACATTGACAGGAATCCCAGTATCCCTGTGGCTACTGGAAAGGGACCCTGGGTCTCCCGACTCACCTCGAGAAGCGTCCCTTTTGCCCTGCCAAGCCTCGAAGAGACTCCTGAGGTGTCCCTCGTAACTCGACAGGAGTCCTGACTTCGTTGAACAAACACGAGGGTTGAAGGGCCATCCCCGCCGTAAGTCGAGAATGTACCCCAGGTCCCCGCCGCAACTCGAGAAAAACCATGAGACTTCCCCCTCCAAGCGAGATGAGGCCCGATTCCCCTGCACTGCATGCAGAGCAATTCCGTGAGCCCCCTGAAACATGTCAGGAGCCTCGACTTGCTTGATGGATGTCGAGACAGTCCGCAAAAACACTGTCACAAGTAGAGAGGGACCCTGAGGTCACACCAGCATCGCGAAGGAGCTCCATGGGCCCCAAATCAACTCGAGATGAGGCCCGCTTCCCCTGCATTGACTCCAGAGCCATCCCCCGTTCCCCATCAAACACGACCTGAGGCTTGACTCCCTTTAGGCAACTCCAGAGGTTCCCCGAGAACAACGGGCCAAGTCTAGAGGAGTACCAAGTTCAGCAGAGCAACTCGAGGACTGCTCCGTGTACCCCAAATTGCCTCGAGATGAGAGCTGATTCCCTGGCTTAGACTCAAGACGTAGGCCACCTTTCCACAAGCCCCTCAAGAGGAGGCTTCTCTCAGCAATAGGTATGAGGGAGGGACCCTGAGATTGCTGCCTCAATGGGCATATACACCGAGAAGCCCTGACTCGAAAGGAGGCCGGGTTTCCTTGCAGTGGCTTGAATACAGTCTCTCTTTCATCTCACAAGGTGAAGGGATGTCTGCACCACCTGTGGAGTCCCTAGAGAAAGCCCTAGGTCCCCGACTCCTTTCGACGGAATGCCTCACATGCCTCTGACACCTCGAGAGGCACGCAGAGCTCACTGCTTCAAAATTTGACGGAGCCTGACTCCTCTTGAACATTGACAGGAATCCCAGTATCCCTGTGGCTACTGGAAAGGGACCCTGGGTCTCCCGACTCACCTCGAGAAGCGTCCCTTTTGCCCTGCCAAGCCTCGAAGAGACTCCTGAGGTGTCCCTCGTAACTCGACAGGAGTCCTGACTTCGTTGAACAAACACGAGGGTTGAAGGGCCATCCCCGCCGTAAGTCGAGAATGTACCCCAGGTCCCCCGCAACTCGAGAAAAAACCATGAGACTTCCCCCTCCAAGCGAGATGAGGCCCGATTCCCCTGCACTGCATGCAGAGCAATTCCGTGAGCCCCCTGAAACATGTCAGGAGCCTCGACTTGCTTGATGGATGTCGAGACAGTCCGCAAAAACACTGTCACAAGTAGAGAGGGACCCTGAGGTCACACCAGCATCGCGAAGGAGCTCCATGGGCCCCAAATCAACTCGAGATGAGGCCCGCTTCCCCTGCATTGACTCCAGAGCCATCCCCCGTTCCCCATCAAACACGACCTGAGGCTTGACTCCCTTTAGGCAACTCCAGAGGTTCCCCGAGAACAACGGGCCAAGTCTAGAGGAGTACCAAGTTCAGCAGAGCAACTCGAGGACTGCTCCGTGTACCCCAAATTGCCTCGAGATGAGAGCTGATTCCCTGGCTTAGACTCAAGACGTAGGCCACCTTTCCACAAGCCCCTCAAGAGGAGGCTTCTCTCAGCAATAGGTATGAGGGAGGGACCCTGAGATTGCTGCCTCAATGGGCATATACACCGAGAAGCCCTGACTCGAAAGGAGGCCGGGTTTCCTTGCAGTGGCTTGAATACAGTCTAGTCTTTCATCTCACAAGGTGAAGGGATGTCTGCACCACCTGTGGAGTCCCTAGAGAAAGCCCTAGGTCCCCGACTCCTTTCGACGGAATGCCTCACATGCCTCTGACACCTCGAGAGGCACGCAGAGCTCACTGCTTCAAAATTTGACGGAGCCTGACTCCTCTTGAGCATTGACAGGAATCCCAGTATCCCTGTGGCTACTGGAAAGGGACCCTGGGTCTCCCGACTCACCTCGAGAAGCGTCCCTTTTGCCCTGCCAAGCCTCGAAGAGACTCCTGAGGTGTCCCTCGTAACTCGACAGGAGTCCTGACTTCGTTGAACAAACACGAGGGTTGAAGGGCCATCCCCGCCGTAAGTCGAGAATGTACCCCAGGTCCCCGCCGCAACTCGAGAAAAACCATGAGACTTCCCCCTCCAAGCGAGATGAGGCCCGATTCCCCTGCACTGCATGCAGAGCAATTCCGTGAGCCCCCTGAAACATGTCAGGAGCCTCGACTTGCTTGATGGATGTCGAGACAGTCCGCAAAAAACTGTCACAAGTAGAGAGGGACCCTGAGGTCACACCAGCATCGCGAAGGAGCTCCATGGGCCCCAAATCAACTCGAGATGAGGCCCGCTTCCCCTGCATTGACTCCAGAGCCATCCCCCGTTCCCCATCAAACACGACCTGAGGCTTGACTCCCTTTAGGCAACTCCAGAGGTTCCCCGAGAACAACGGGCCAAGTCTAGAGGAGTACCAAGTTCAGCAGAGCAACTCGAGGACTGCTCCGTGTACCCCAAATTGCCTCGAGATGAGAGCTGATTCCCTGGCTTAGACTCAAGACGTAGGCCACCTTTCCACAAGCCCCTCAAGAGGAGGCTTCTCTCAGCAATAGGTATGAGGGAGGGACCCTGAGATTGCTGCCTCAATGGGCATATACACCGAGAAGCCCTGACTCGAAAGGAGGCCGGGTTTCCTTGCAGTGGCTTGAATACAGTCTAGTCTTTCATCTCACAAGGTGAAGGGATGTCTGCACCACCTGTGGAGTCCCTAGAGAAAGCCCTAGGTCCCCGACTCCTTTCGACGGAATGCCTCACATGCCTCTGACACCTCGAGAGGCACGCAGAGCTCACTGCTTCAAAATTTGACGGAGCCTGACTCCTCTTGAACATTGACAGGAATCCCAGTCCCTGTGGCTACTGGAAAGGGACCCTGGGTCTCCCGACTCACCTCGAGAAGCGTCCCTTTTGCCCTGCCAAGCCTCGAAGAGACTCCTGAGGTGTCCCTCGTAACTCGACAGGAGTCCTGACTTCGTTGAACAAACACGAGGGTTGAAGGGCCATCCCCGCCGTAAGTCGAGAATGTACCCCAGGTCCCCGCCGCAACTCGAGAAAAACCATGAGACTTCCCCCTCCAAGCGAGATGAGGCCCGATTCCCCTGCACTGCATGCAGAGCAATTCCGTGAGCCCCCTGAAACATGTCAGGAGCCTCGACTTGCTTGATGGATGTCGAGACAGTCCGCAAAAACACTGTCACAAGTAGAGAGGGACCCTGAGGTCACACCAGCATCGCGAAGGAGCTCCATGGGCCCCAAATCAACTCGAGATGAGGCCCGCTTCCCCTGCATTGACTCCAGAGCCATCCCCCGTTCCCCATCAAACACGACCTGAGGCTTGACTCCCTTTAGGCAACTCCAGAGGTTCCCCGAGAACAACGGGCCAAGTCTAGAGGAGTACCCAAGTTCAGCAGAGCAACTCGAGGACTGCTCCGTGTACCCCAAATTGCCTCGAGATGAGAGCTGATTCCCTGGCTTAGACTCAAGACGTAGGCCACCTTTCCACAAGCCCCTCAAGAGGAGGCTTCTCTCAGCAATAGGTATGAGGGAGGGACCCTGAGATTGCTGCCTCAATGGGCATATACACCGAGAAGCCCTGACTCGAAAGGAGGCCGGGTTTCCTTGCAGTGGCTTGAATACAGTCTAGTCTTTCATCTCACAAGGTGAAAGGATGTCTGCACCACCTGTGGAGTCCCTAGAGAAAGCCCTAGGTCCCCGACTCCTTTCGACGGAATGCCTCACATGCCTCTGACACCTCGAGAGGCACGCAGAGCTCACTGCTTCAAAATTTGACGGAGCCTGACTCCTCTTGAACATTGACAGGAATCCCAGTATCCCTGTGGCTACTGGAAAGGGACCCTGGGTCTCCCGACTCACCTCGAGAAGCGTCCCTTTTGCCCTGCCAAGCCTCGAAGAGACTCCTGAGGTGTCCCTCGTAACTCGACAGGAGTCCTGACTTCGTTGAACAAACACGAGGGTTGAAGGGCCATCCCCGCCGTAAGTCGAGAATGTACCCCAGGTCCCCGCCGCAACTCGAGAAAAACCATGAGACTTCCCCCTCCAAGCGAGATGAGCCCCGATTCCCCTGCACTGCATGCAGAGCAATTCCGTGAGCCCCCTGAAACATGTCAGGAGCCTCGACTTGCTTGATGGATGTCGAGACAGTCCGCAAAAACACTGTCACAAGTAGAGAGGGACCCTGAGGTCACACCAGCATCGCGAAGGAGCTCCATGGGCCCCAAATCAACTCGAGATGAGGCCCGCTTCCCCTGCATTGACTCCAGAGCCATCCCCCGTTCCCCATCAAACACGACCTGAGGCTTGACTCCCTTTAGGCAACTCCAGAGGTTCCCCGAACAACGGGCCAAGTCTAGAGGAGTACCAAGTTCAGCAGAGCAACTCGAGGACTGCTCCGTGTACCCCAAATTGCCTCGAGATGAGAGCTGATTCCCTGGCTTAGACTCAAGACGTAGGCCACCTTTCCACAAGCCCCTCAAGAGGAGGCTTCTCTCAGCAATAGGTATGAGGGAGGGACCCTGAGATTGCTGCCTCAATGGGCATATACACCGAGAAGCCCTGACTCGAAAGGAGGCCGGGTTTCCTTGCAGTGGCTTGAATACAGTCTAGTCTTTCATCTCACAAGGTGAAGGGATGTCTGCACCCACCTGTGGAGTCCCTAGAGAAAGCCCTAGGTCCCCGACTCCTTTCGACGGAATGCCTCACATGCCTCTGACACCTCGAGAGGCACGCAGAGCTCACTGCTTCAAAATTTGACGGAGCCTGACTCCTCTTGAACATTGACAGGAATCCCAGTATCCCTGTGGCTACTGGAAAGGGACCCTGGGTCTCCCGACTCACCTCGAGAGAAGCGTCCCTTTTGCCCTGCCAAGCCTCGAAGAGACTCCTGAGGTGTCCCTCGTAACTCGACAGGAGTCCTGACTTCGTTGAACAAACACGAGGGTTGAAGGGCCATCCCCCCGTAAGTCGAGAATGTACCCCAGGTCCCCGCCGCAACTCGAGAAAAACCATGAGACTTCCCCCTCCAAGCGAGATGAGGCCCGATTCCCTGCACTGCATGCAGAGCAATTCCGTGAGCCCCCTGAACATGTCAGGAGCCTCGACTTGCTTGATGGATGTCGAGACAGTCCGCAAAAACACTGTCACAAGTAGAGAGGGACCCTGAGGTCACACCAGCATCGCGAAGGAGCTCCATGGGCCCCAAATCAACTCGAGATGAGGCCCGCTTCCCCTGCATTGACTCCAGAGCCATCCCCCGTTCCCCATCAAACACGACCTGAGGCTTGACTCCCTTTAGGCAACTCCAGAGGTTCCCCGAGAACAACGGGCAAGTCTAGAGGTACCAAGTTCAGCAGAGCAACTCGAGGACTGCTCCGTGTACCCCAAATTGCCTCGAGATGAGAGCTGATTCCCTGGCTTAGACTCAAGACGTAGGCCACCTTTCCACAAGCCCCTCAAGAGGAGGCTTCTCTCAGCAATAGGTATGAGGGAGGGACCCTGAGATTGCTGCCTCAATGGGCATATACACCGAGAAGCCCTGACTCGAAAGGAGGCCGGGTTTCCTTGCAGTGGCTTGAATACAGTCTAGTCTTTCATCTCACAAGGTGAAGGGATGTCTGCACCACCTGTGGAGTCCCTAGAGAAAGCCCTAGGTCCCCGACTCCTTTCGACGGAATGCCTCCTCACATGCCTCTGACACCTCGAGAGGCACGCAGAGCTCACTGCTTCAAAATTTGACGGAGCCTGACTCCTCTTGAACATTGACAGGAATCCCAGTATCCCTGTGGCTACTGGAAAGGGACCCTGGGTCTCCCGACTCACCTCGAGAAGCGTCCCTTTTGCCCTGCCAAGCCTCGAAGAGACTCCTGAGGTGTCCCTCGTAACTCGACAGGAGTCCTGACTTCGTTGAACAAACACGAGGGTTGAAGGGCCATCCCCGCCGTAAGTCGAGAATGTACCCCAGGTCCCCGCCGCAACTCGAGAAAAACCATGAGACTTCCCCCTCCAAGCGAGATGAGGCCCGATTCCCCTGCACTGCATGCAGAGCAATTCCGTGAGCCCCCTGAAACATGTCAGGAGCCTCGACTTGCTTGATGGATGTCGAGACAGTCCGCAAAAACACTGTCACAAGTAGAGAGGGACCCTGAGGTCACACCAGCATCGCGAAGGAGCTCCATGGGCCCCAAATCAACTCGAGATGAGGCCCGCTTCCCCTGCATTGACTCCAGAGCCATCCCCCGTTCCCCATCAAACACGACCTGAGGCTTGACTCCCTTTAGGCAACTCCAGAGGTTCCCCGAGAACAACGGGCCAAGTCTAGAGGAGTACCAAGTTCAGCAGAGCAACTCGAGGCTGCTCCGTGTACCCCAAATTGCCTCGAGATGAGAGCTGATTCCCTGGCTTAGACTCAAGACGTAGGCCACCTTTCCACAAGCCCCTCAAGAGGAGGCTTCTCTCAGCAATAGGTATGAGGGAGGGACCCTGAGATTGCTGCCTCAATGGGCATATACACCGAGAAGCCCTGACTCGAAAGGAGGCCGGGTTTCCTTGCAGTGGCTTGAATACAGTCTAGTCTTTCATCTCACAAGGTGAAGGGATGTCTGCACCACCTGTGGAGTCCCTAGAGAAAGCCCTAGGTCCCCGACTCCTTTCGACGGAATGCCTCACATGCCTCTGACACCTCGAGAGGCACGCAGAGCTCACTGCTTCAAAATTTGACGGAGCCTGACTCCTCTTGAACATTGACAGGAATCCCAGTATCCCTGTGGCTACTGGAAAGGGACCCTGGGTCTCCCGACTCACCTCGAGAAGCGTCCCTTTTGCCCTGCCAAGCCTCGAAGAGACTCCTGAGGCGTCCCTCGTAACTCGACAGGAGTCCTGACTTCGTTGAACAAACACGAGGGTTGAAGGGCCATCCCCGCCGTAAGTCGAGAATGTACCCCAGGTCCCCGCCGCAACTCGAGAAAAACCATGAGACTTCCCCCTCCAAGCGAGATGAGGCCCGATTCCCCTGCACTGCATGCAGAGCAATTCCGTGAGCCCCCTGAAACATGTCAGGAGCCTCGACTTGCTTGATGGATGTCGAGACAGTCCGCAAAAACACTGTCACAAGTAGAGAGGGACCCTGAGGTCACACCAGCATCGCGAAGGAGCTCCATGGGCCCCAAATCAACTCGAGATGAGGCCCGCTTCCCCTGCATTGACTCCAGAGCCATCCCCCGTTCCCCATCAAACACGACCTGAGGCTTGACTCCCTTTAGGCAACTCCAGAGGTTCCCCGAGAACAACGGGCCAAGTCTAGAGGAGTACCAAGTTCAGCAGAGCAACTCGAGGACTGCTCCGTGTACCCCCAAATGCCTCGAGATGAGAGCTGATTCCCTGGCTAGACTCAAGACGTAGGCCACCTTTCCACAAGCCCCTCAAGAGGAGGCTTCTCTCAGCAATAGGTATGAGGGAGGGACCCTGAGATTGCTGCCTCAATGGGCATATACACCGAGAAGCCCTGACTCGAAAGGAGGCCGGGTTTCCTTGCAGTGGCTTGAATACAGTCTAGTCTTTCATCTCACAAGGTGAAGGGATGTCTGCACCACCTGTGGAGTCCCTAGAGAAAGCCCTAGGTCCCCGACTCCTTTCGACGGAATGCCTCACATGCCTCTGACACCTCGAGAGGCACGCAGAGCTCACTGCTTCAAAATTTGACGGAGCCTGACTCCTCTTGAACATTGACAGGAATCCCAGTATCCCTGTGGCTACTGGAAAGGGACCTGGGTCTCCCGACTCACCTCGAGAAGCGTCCCTTTTGCCCTGCCAAGCCTCGAAGAGACTCCTGAGGTGTCCCTCGTAACTCGACAGGAGTCCTGACTTCGTTGAACAAACACGAGGGTTGAAGGGCCATCCCCGCCGTAAGTCGAGAATGTACCCCAGGTCCCCGCCGCAACTCGAGAAAAAAAAACCATGAGACTTCCCCCCAAGCGAGATGAGGCCCGATTCCCCTGCACTGCATGCAGAGCAATTCCGTGAGCCCCCTGAAACATGTCAGGAGCCTCGACTTGCTTGATGGATGTCGAGACAGTCCGCAAAAAACACTGTCACAAGTAGAGAGGGACCCTGAGGTCACACCAGCATCGCGAAGGAGCTCCATGGGCCCCAAATCAACTCGAGATGAGGCCCGCTTCCCCTGCATTGACTCCAGAGCCATCCCCCGTTCCCCATCAAACACGACCTGAGGCTTGACTCCCTTTAGGCAACTCCAGAGGTTCCCCGAGAACAACGGGCCAAGTCTAGAGGAGTACCAAGTTCAGCAGAGCAACTCGAGGACTGCTCCGTGTACCCCAAATTGCCTCGAGATGAGAGCTGATTCCCTGGCTTAGACTCAAGACGTAGGCCACCTTTCCACAAGCCCCTCAAGAGGAGGCTTCTCTCAGCAATAGGTATGAGGGAGGGACCCTGAGATTGCTGCCTCAATGGGCATATACACCGAGAAGCCCTGACTCGAAAGGAGGCCGGGTTTCCTTGCAGTGGCTTGAATACAGTCTAGTCTTTCATCTCACAAGGTGAAGGGATGTCTGCACCACCTGTGGAGTCCCTAGAGAAAGCCCTAGGTCCCCGACTCCTTTCGACGGAATGCCTCACATGCCTCTGACACCTCGAGAGGCACGCAGAGCTCACTGCTTCAAAATTTGACGGAGCCTGACTCCTCTTGAACATTGACAGGAATCCCAGTATCCCTGTGGCTACTGGAAAGGGACCCTGGGTCTCCCGACTCACCTCGAGAAGCGTCCCTTTTGCCCTGCCAAGCCTCGAAGAGACTCCTGAGGTGTCCCTCGTAACTCGACAGGAGTCCTGACTTCGTTGAACAAACACGAGGGTTGAAGGGCCATCCCCGCCGTAAGTCGAGAATGTACCCCAGGTCCCCGCCGCAACTCGAGAAAAACCATGAGACTTCCCCCTCCAAGCGAGATGAGGCCCGATTCCCCTGCACTGCATGCAGAGCAATTCCGTGAGCCCCCTGAAACATGTCAGGAGCCTCGACTTGCTTGATGGATGTCGAGACAGTCCGCAAAAACACTGTCACAAGTAGAGAGGGACCCTGAGGTCACACCAGCATCGCGAAGGAGCTCCATGGGCCCCAAATCAACTCGAGATGAGGCCCGCTTCCCCTGCATTGACTCCAGAGCCATCCCCCGTTCCCCATCAAACACGACCTGAGGCTTGACTCCCTTTAGGCAACTCCAGAGGTTCCCCGAGAACAACGGGCCAAGTCTAGAGGAGTACCAAGTTCAGCAGAGCAACTCGAGGACTGCTCCGTGTACCCCCAAATTGCCTCGAGATGAGAGCTGATTCCCTGGCTTAGACTCAAGACGTAGGCCACCTTTCCACAAGCCCCTCAAGAGGAGGCTTCTCTCAGCAATAGGTATGAGGGAGGGACCCTGAGATTGCTGCCTCAATGGGCATATACACCGAGAAGCCCTGACTCGAAAGGAGGCCGGTTTCCTTGCAGTGGCTTGAATACAGTCTAGTCTTTCATCTCACAAGGTGAAGGGATGTCTGCACCACCTGTGGAGTCCCTAGAGAAAGCCCTAGGTCCCCGACTCCTTTCGACGGAATGCCTCACATGCCTCTGACACCTCGAGAGGCACGCAGAGCTCACTGCTTCAAAATTTGACGGAGCCTGACTCCTCTTGAACATTGACAGGAATCCCAGTATCCCTGTGGCTACTGGAAAGGGACCCTGGGTCTCCCGACTCACCTCGAGAAGCGTCCCTTTTGCCCTGCCAAGCCTCGAAGAGACTCCTGAGGTGTCCCTCGTAACTCGACAGGAGTCCTGACTTCGTTGAACAAACACGAGGGTTGAAGGGCCATCCCCGCCGTAAGTCGAGAATGTACCCCAGGTCCCCGCCGCAACTCGAGAAAAAAATGAGATGAGACTTCCCCCTCCAAGCGAGATGAGGCCCGATTCCCCTGCACTGCATGCAGAGCAATTCCGTGAGCCCCCTGAAACATGTCAGGAGCCTCGACTTGCTTGATGGATGTCGAGACAGTCCGCAAAAACACTGTCACAAGTAGAGAGGGACCCTGAGGTCACACCAGCATCGCGAAGGAGCTCCATGGGCCCCAAATCAACTCGAGATGAGGCCCGCTTCCCCTGCATTGACTCCAGAGCCATCCCCCGTTCCCCATCAAACACGACCTGAGGCTTGACTCCCTTTAGGCAACTCCAGAGGTTCCCCGAGAACAACGGGCCAAGTCTAGAGGAGTACCAAGTTCAGCAGAGCAACTCGAGGACTGCTCCGTGTACCCCAAATTGCCTCGAGATGAGAGCTGATTCCCTGGCTTAGACTCAAGACGTAGGCCACCTTTTCACAAGCCCCTCAAGAGGAGGCTTCTCTCAGCAATAGGTATGAGGGAGGGACCCTGAGATTGCTGCCTCAATGGGCATATACACCGAGAAGCCCTGACTCGAAAGGAGGCCGGGTTTCCTTGCAGTGGCTTGAATACAGTCTAGTCTTTCATCTCACAAGGTGAAGGGATGTCTGCACCACCTGTGGAGTCCCTAGAGAAAGCCCTAGGTCCCCGACTCCTTTCGACGGAATGCCTCACATGCCTCTGACACCTCGAGAGGCACGCAGAGCTCACTGCTTCAAAATTTGACGGAGCCTGACTCCTCTTGAACATTGACAGGAATCCCAGTATCCCTGTGGCTACTGGAAAGGGACCCTGGGTCTCCCGACTCACCTCGAGAAGCGTCCCTTTTGCCCTGCCAAGCCTCGAAGAGACTCCTGAGGTGTCCCTCGTAACTCGACAGGAGTCCTGACTTCGTTGAACAAACACGAGGGTTGAAGGGCCATCCCCGCCGTAAGTCGAGAATGTACCCCAGGTCCCCGCCGCAACTCGAGAAAAACCATGAGACTTCCCCCTCCAAGCGAGATGAGGCCCGATTCCCCTGCACTGCATGCAGAGCAATTCCGTGAGCCCCCTGAAACATGTCAGGAGCCTCGACTTGCTTGATGGATGTCGAGACAGTCCGCAAAAACACTGTCACAAGTAGAGAGGGACCTGAGGTCACACCAGCATCGCGAAGGAGCTCCATGGGCCCCAAATCAACTCGAGATGAGGCCCGCTTCCCCTGCATTGACTCCAGAGCCATCCCCCGTTCCCCATCAAACACGACCTGAGGCTTGACTCCCTTTAGGCAACTCCAGAGGTTCCCCGAGAACAACGGGCCAAGTCTAGAGGAGTACCAAGTTCAGCAGAGCAACTCGAGGACTGCTCCGTGTACCCCAAATTGCCTCGAGATGAGAGCTGATTCCCTGGCTTAGACTCAAGACGTAGGCCACCTTTCCACAAGCCCCTCAAGAGGAGGCTTCTCTCAGCAATAGGTATGAGGGAGGGACCCTGAGATTGCTGCCTCAATGGGCATATACACCGAGAAGCCCTGACTCGAAAGGAGGCCGGGTTTCCTTGCAGTGGCTTGAATACAGTCTAGTCTTTCATCTCACAAGGTGAAGGGATGTCTGCACCACCTGTGGAGTCCCTAGAGAAAGCCCTAGGTCCCCGACTCCTTTCGACGGAATGCCTCACATGCCTCTGACACCTCGAGAGGCACGCAGAGCTCACTGCTTCAAAATTTGACGGAGCCTGACTCCTCTTGAACATTGACAGGAATCCCAGTATCCCTGTGGCTACTGGAAAGGGACCCTGGGTCTCCCGACTCACCTCGAGAAGCGTCCCTTTTGCCCTGCCAAGCCTCGAAGAGACTCCTGAGGTGTCCCTCGTAACTCGACAGGAGTCCTGACTTCGTTGAACAAACACGAGGGTTGAAGGGCCATCCCCGCCGTAAGTCGAGAATGTACCCCAGGTCCCCGCCGCAACTCGAGAAAAACCATGAGACTTCCCCCTCCAAGCGAGATGAGGCCCGATTCCCCTGCACTGCATGCAGAGCAATTCCGTGAGCCCCCTGAAACATGTCAGGAGCCTCGACTTGCTTGATGGATGTCGAGACAGTCCGCAAAAACACTGTCACAAGTAGAGAGGGACCCTGAGGTCACACCAGCATCGCGAAGGAGCTCCATGGGCCCCAAATCAACTCGAGATGAGGCCCGCTTCCCCTGCATTGACTCCAGAGCCATCCCCCGTTCCCCATCAAACACGACCTGAGGCTTGACTCCCTTTAGGCAACTCCAGAGGTTCCCCGAGAACAACGGGCCAAGTCTAGAGGAGTACCAAGTTCAGCAGAGCAACTCGAGGACTGCTCCGTGTACCCCAAATTGCCTCGAGATGAGAGCTGATTCCCTGGCTTAGACTCAAGACGTAGGCCACCTTTCCACAAGCCCCTCAAGAGGAGGCTTCTCTCAGCAATAGGTATGAGGGAGGGACCCTGAGATTGCTGCCTCAATGGGCATATACACCGAGAAGCCCTGACTCGAAAGGAGGCCGGGTTTCCTTGCAGTGGCTTGAATACAGTCTAGTCTTTCATCTCACAAGGTGAAGGGATGTCTGCACCACCTGTGGAGTCCCTAGAGAAAGCCCTAGGTCCCCGACTCCTTTCGACGGAATGCCTCACATGCCTCTGACACCTCGAGAGGCACGCAGAGCTCACTGCTTCAAAATTTGACGGAGCCTGACTCCTCTTGAACATTGACAGGAATCCCAGTATCCCTGTGGCTACTGGAAAGGGACCCTGGGTCTCCCGACTCACCTCGAGAAGCGTCCCTTTTGCCCTGCCAAGCCTCGAAGAGACTCCTGAGGTGTCCCTCGTAACTCGACAGGAGTCCTGACTTCGTTGAACAAACACGAGGGTTGAAGGGCCATCCCCGCCGTAAAGTCGAGAATGTACCCCAGGTCCCCGCCGCAACTCGAGAAAAAACCATGAGACTTCCCCCTCCAAGAGAGATGAGGCCCGATTCCCCTGCACTGCATGCAGAGCAATTCCGTGAGCCCCCTGAAACATGTCAGGAGCCTCGACTTGCTTGATGGATGTCGAGACAGTCCGCAAAAACACTGTCACAAGTAGAGAGGGACCCTGAGGTCACACCAGCATCGCGAAGGAGCTCATGGGCCCCAAATCAACTCGAGATGAGGCCCGCTTCCCCTGCATTGACTCCAGAGCCATCCCCCATTCCCCATCAAACACGACCTGAGGCTTGACTCCCTTTAGGCAACTCCAGAGGTTCCCCGAGAACAACGGGCCAAGTCTAGAGGAGTACCAAGTTCAGCAGAGCAACTCGAGGAGGACTGCTCCGTGTACCCCAAATTGCCTCGAGATGAGAGCTGATTCCCTGGCTTAGACTCAAGACGTAGGCCACCTTTCCACAAGCCCCTCAAGAGGAGGCTTCTCTCAGCAATAGGTATGAGGGAGGGACCCTGAGATTGCTGCCTCAATGGGCATATACACCGAGAAGCCCTGACTCGAAAGGAGGCCGGGTTTCCTTGCAGTGGCTTGAATACAGTCTAGTCTTTCATCTCACAAGGTGAAGGGATGTCTGCACCACCTGTGGAGTCCCTAGAGAAAGCCCTAGGTCCCCGACTCCTTTCGACGGAATGCCTCACATGCCTCTGACACCTCGAGAGGCACGCAGAGCTCACTGCTTCAAAATTTGACGGAGCCTGACTCCTCTTGAACATTGACAGGAATCCCAGTATCCCTGTGGCTACTGGAAAGGGACCCTGGGTCTCCCGACTCACCTCGAGAAGCGTCCCTTTTGCCCTGCCAAGCCTCGAAGAGACTCCTGAGGTGTCCCTCGTAACTCGACAGGAGTCCTGACTTCGTTGAACAAACACGAGGTTTGAAGGGCCATCCCCGCCGTAAGTCGAGAATGTACCCCAGGTCCCCGCCGCAACTCGAGAAAAACCATGAGACTTCCCCTCCAAGCGAGATGAGGCCCGATTCCCCTGCACTGCATGCAGAGCAATTCCGTGAGCCCCCTGAAACATGTCAGGAGCCTCGACTTGCTTGATGGATGTCGAGACAGTCCGCAAAAACACTGTCACAAGTAGAGAGGGACCCTGAGGTCACACCAGCATTCGCGAAGGAGCTCCCATGGGCCCCAAATCAACTCGAGATGAGGCCCGCTTCCCCTGCATTGACTCCAGAGCCATCCCCCGTTCCCCATCAAACACGACCTGAGGCTTGACTCCCTTTAGGCAACTCCAGAGGTTCCCTGAGAACAACGGGCCAAGTCTAGAGGAGTACCAAGTTCAGCAGAGCAACTCGAGGACTGCTCCGTGTACCCCAAATTGCCTCGAGATGAGAGCTGATTCCCTGGCTTAGACTCAAGACGTAGGCCACCTTTCCACAAGCCCCTCAAGAGGAGGCTTCTCTCAGCAATAGGTATATAGGGAGGGACCCTGAGATTGCTGCCTCAGTGGGCATATACACCGAGAAGCCCTGACTCGAAAGGAGGCCGGGTTTCCTTGCAGTGGCTTGAATACAGTCTAGTCTTTCATCTCACAAGGTGAAGGGATGTCTGCACCACCTGTGGAGTCCCTAGAGAAAGCCCTAGGTCCCCGACTCCTTTCGACGGAATGCCTCACATGCCTCTGACACCTCGAGAGGCACGCAGAGCTCACTGCTTCAAAATTTGACGGAGCCTGACTCCTCTTGAACATTGACAGGAATCCCAGTATCCCTGTGGCTACTGGAAAGGGACCCTGGGTCTCCCGACTCACCTCGAGAAGCGTCCCTTTTGCCCTGCCAAGCCTCGAAGAGACTCCTGAGGTGTCCCTCGTAACTCGACAGGAGTCCTGACTTCGTTGAAACAAACACGAGGGTTGAAGGGCCATCCCCGCCGTAAGTCGAGAATGTACCCCAGGTCCCCGCCGCAACTCGAGAAAAACCATGAGACTTCCCCTCCAAGCGAGATGAGGCCCGATTCCCCTGCACTGCATGCAGAGCAATTCCGTGAGCCCCCTGAAACATGTCAGGAGCCTCGACTTGCTTGATGGATGTCGAGACAGTCCGCAAAAACACTGTCACAAGTAGAGAGGGACCCTGAGGTCACACCAGCATCGCGAAGGAGCTCCATGGGCCCCAAATCAACTCGAGATGAGGCCCGCTTCCCCTGCATTGACTCCAGAGCCATCCCCGTTCCCCATCAAACACGACCTGAGGCTTGACTCCCTTTAGGCAACTCCAGAGGTCCCCGAGAACAACGGGCCAAGTCTAGAGGAATACCAAGTTCAGCAGAGCAACTCGAGGACTGCTCCGTGTACCCCAAATTGCCTCGAGATGAGAGCTGATTCCCTGGGCTTAGACTCAAGACGTAGGCCAACTTTCCACAAGCCCCTCAAGAGGAGGCTTCTCTCAGCAATAGGTATGAGGGAGGGGCCCTGAGATTGCTGCCTCAATGGGCATATACACACCGAGAAGCCCTGACTCGAAAGGAGGCCGGGTTTCCTTGCAGTGGCTTGAATACAGTCTAGTCTTTCATCTCACAAGGTGAAGGGATGTCTGCACCACCTGTGGAGTCCCTAGAGAAAGCCCTAGGTCCCCGACTCCTTTCGACGGAATGCCTCACATGCCTCTGACACCTCGAGAGGCACGCAGAGCTCACTGCTTCAAAATTTGACGGAGCCTGACTCCTCTTGAACATTGACAGGAATCCCAGTATCCCTGTGGCTACTGGAAAGGGACCCTGGGTCTCCCGACTCACCTCGAGAAGCGTCCATTTTGCTCTGCCAAGCCTCGAAGAGACTCCTGAGGTGTCCCTCGTAACTCGACAGGAGTCCTGACTTCGTTGAACAAACACGAGGGTTGAAGGGCCATCCCCGCCGTAAGTCGAGAATGTACCCCAGGTCCCCGCCGCAACTCGAGAAAAACCATGAGACTTCCCCCTCCAAGCGAGATGAGGCCCGATTCCCCTGCACTGCATGCAGAGCAATTCCGTGAGCCCCCTGAAACATGTCAGGAGCCTCGACTTGCTTGATGGATGTCGAGACAGTCCGCAAAAACACTGTCACAAGTAGAGAGGGCCCTGAGGTCACACCAGCATCGCGAAGGGGCTCCATGGGCCCCAAATCAAATCGAGATGAGGCCCGCTTCCCCTTCATTGACTCCAGAGCCATCCCCCGTTCCCATCAAACACGACAGTGAGGCTTGACTCCCTTTAGGCAACTCCAGAGGTTCCCCAGAACAACATGGCCAAGTCTAGAGGAATACCAAGTTCAGCAGAGCAACTCGAGGAATGCTCCGTGTACCCCAAATTGCCTCGAGATGAGAGCTGATTCTCTGGCTTAGACTCAAGACGTAGGCCAACTTTTCACAAGCCCCTCAAGAGGAGGCTTCTCTCAGCAATAGGTATGAGGGAGGGGCCCTGAGATTGCTGCTTCAATGGGCATATACACCGAGAAGCCCTGACTCGAAAGGAGGCCGGGTTTCCTTGCAGTGGCTTGAATACAGTCTAGTCTTTCATCTCACAAGTTGAAGGGATGTCTGCTTCCACTGTGGAGTCCCTAGAGAAAGCCCTAGGTCCCCGACTCCTTTCGACGGAATGCCTCACAAGCCTCTGACACCTGAGAGGCACGCAGAGCTCACTGCTTCAAAATTGACGGAGCCTGATTCCTCTTGAACATTGACAGAAATACCAGTATCCCTGTGGCTACTGGAAAGGGACCCCTGGGTCTCCCGACTCACCTCGAGAAGCGTCCCTTTTGCCCTGCCAAGCCTCGAAGAGATTCCTGAGGTGTCCCTCGTAACTCGACAGGAGTCCTGACTTCGCTGAACAAACACGAGGGTTGAAGGGCCATCCCCGCCCTAACTCGAGAATGTACCCCAGGTCCCCGTCGCAACTCGAGAAAAACCATGAGACTTCCCCCTCCAAGCGAGATGAGAACCGATTCCCCTGCACTGCATGCAGAGCAATTCCGTGAGCCCCATGAAACATGTCAGGAGCCTCGACTTGCTTGATGGATGTCGAGACAGTCCGCAAAAACACTGTCACAAGTAGAGAGGGGGACCTGAGGTCACACCAGCATCGCGAAGGAGCTCCATGGGCCCCAAATCAACTCGAGATGAGGCCCGCTTCCCCTGCATTGACTCCAGAGCCATCCCCGTTCCCCATCAAACACGACCTGAGGCTTGACTCCCTTTAGGCAACTCCAGAGGTTCCCCGAGAACAACGTGCCAAGTCTAGAGGAATACCAAGTTCAGCAGAGCAACTCGAGGACTGCTCCGTGTACTCCAAATTGCCTCGAGATGAGAGCTGATTCCCTGGCTTAGACTCAAGACGTAGGCCACCTTTCCACAAGCCCTCAGAGGAGGGCTTCTCTCAGCAGTAGGTATGAGGGAGGGACCCTGAGTTTGCTGCCTCAAGTGGGCATATACACCTAGAAGCCCTGACTCGAAAGGAGGCCGGGTTTCCTTGCAGTGGCTTGAATACAGTCTCAGTCTTTCATCTCACAAGGTGAAGGGATGTCTGCACCCCCTGTGGAGTCCCTAGAGAAAGCCCTAGGTCCCCGACTCCTTTCGACGGAATGCCTCACATGCCTCTGACACATCGAGAGGCACGCAGAGCACACTGCTTCAAAAGGTGACGGAGCCTGATTCCTCTTGAACATTGACAGAAATCCCAGTATCCCTGTGGCTACTGGAAAGGGCAACTGGGTCTCCCGCCTCACCTCGAGAAGCGTTCCTTTTGCCCTGCCAAGCCTCGAAGAGATTCCTGAGGTGTCCCTCGTAACTCGACAGGAGTCCTGACTTCGTTGAACAAACACGAGGGTTGAAGGGCCATCCCCGCCGTAAGTCGAGAATGTACCCCAGGTCCCCCGCAACTCGAGAAAAACAATGAGACTTCCCCCTCCAAGCGAGATGAGGCCCGATTCCCCTGCACTGCATGCAGAGCAATTCCGTGAGCCCCCTGAAACATGTCAGGAGCCTCGACTTGCTTGATGGATGTCGAGACAGTCCGCAAAAACACTGTCACAGATAGAGAGGGACCCTGAGGTCACACCAGCATCGCGAAAGAGCTCCATGGGCCCCAAATCAACTCGAGATGAGGCCCGCTTCCCCTGCATTGACTCCAGAGCCATCCCCCTTTCCCATCAAACACGACCAGAGGCTTGACTCCCTTAGGCAACTCCAGAGGTTCCCCGAGTACAACGTGCCAAGTCTAGAGGAATACCAAGTTCAGCAGAGCAACTCGAGGAATGCTCCGTGTACCCCAAATTGCCTCGAGATGAGAGCTGATTCCCTGGCTTAGACTCAAGACGTAGGCCACCTTTTCCACAAGCCCCTCAAGAGGAGGCTTCTCTCAGCAATAGGTATGAGGGAGAGACCCTGAGTTTGCTGCCTCAAGTGGGCATATACACCGAGAAGCCCTGACTCGAAAGGAGGCTGGGTTTCCTTGCAGTGCTTGAATACAGGCTCATCTTTCATCTCACAAGGTGAAGGGATGTCTGCATCCCCCTGTGGAGTCCATAGAGAAAGACCTAGGTCCCCGACTCCTTCGACGGAATGCCTCACATTCCTCTGAAACATCGAGAGGCACACGCAGAGCTCACTGCTTCAAACGGTGACGGTTCCTGACTCCTCTTGAACATTGACAGGAATCCCAGTATCCCTGTGGCTACTGGAAAGGGCCCTGGGTCTCCCGCCTCACCTCGAGAATCGTCCCTTTTGCCCTGCCAAGACTCAAAGAAATTCCTGAGGTGTCCCTCGTATAACACGACAGAAGCCCTGACATTGCTGAACAAACACGAGGGTTGAAGGGCCATCCCCGCCTTAAAGTCGAGAATATAACCCCAGGTCCCCGACGCAACTCGAGAAAAACCATGAGACTTCCCCCTCCAAGCGAGATGAGGCCCGATTCCCCTGCACTGCATGCAGAGCAATTCCGTGATCCCCATGAAACATGTCAGGAGCCTCGACTTGCTTGATGAATCTCGAAACAATCCGCAAAAACACTGTCACAAGTAGAGAGGGATCCTGAGGTCACACCAGCATTGCCAAGGAGCACCATATGGGCCCCAAATCAAATCGAGATGAGGCCCGCTTCCCTGCATTGACTCCAGAGCCATCCCCCGTTCCCCATCAAACACGACCAGTGGCTTGACTCCCTTTAGCCAACTCCAGAGGGTGCCCGAGAAAAACGTGCTAAGTCTAGAGGAAAACCAAGTTCAGCAGAGAAACTCGAGGAATGCTCCGTGTACACCAATTTGCCTCGAGATGAGAGCTGATTCCCTGCTTAGACTCAAGACATATGCCAACTTTCCACAAGCCCCTCAAGAGGAGGCTCTCTCTCAGCAATAGGTATGAGGGAGGGACCCTGAGTTTGCTGCCTCAAGTGGCATATCACACCGAGAAGCCCTGACTCGAAAGGAGGCCGGGTTTCCTTTGCAGTGGCTTGAATACAGGCTCATCTTTCATCTCACAAGGTGAAGGGATGTCTGCACCCCCTGTGGAGTCCCTAGAGAAAGCCGAGGTACCCGAATCCTTTGACGACGGAATGCCTCACATGCCTCTGACACCTCGAGAGGCATGCAGAGCTCACTGCTTCAAAAGGTGACGGTGCCTGACTCCTCTCTGAACATTGACAGGAATACCAGTATCCATGGCTACTGGAAAGGGCCCCTGGGTCTCCCGCCTCACCTCGAGAAGCGTCTCTTTGAACTGCCAAGCCTCAAGAGATTTCCTGAGGTGTCCCTCATAACTCGACAGAGTCCTGACGTCACTGAACAAACACGAGGGTTGAAGGGCCATCCCCGCCGTAATTCGAGAATGTACCCCAGGTCCCCGCCGCAACTCGAGAAAAAACATGAGATTTCCCCCTCCAAGTGAGATGAGGCCCGATTCCCCTGCACTGCATGCAGAGAAATTCCGTGAGCCCCATGAAACATGTCAGGAGCCTCGACTTGCTTGATGGATCTCGAGGCAATCCGCAAGAACACTGTCACATGTAGAGAGGGTCCCTGAGGTCACACCAGCATCGCCAAGGAGCTCCGATGTACCCCAAATCAACTCGAGATGAGGCCCGCTTCCCCTGCATTGACTCCAGAGCCATCCCCTGTTCCCCATTAAACACGACCAGTGGCTTGACTCCCTTTAGGCAACTCCAGAGATTCCCTGAGAACAACGTGCCAAGTCTAGAGGAATACCAAGTTCAGCAGAGCAATCGAGGAATGCTCCGTGTACCCAATTGCCTCGAGATGAGAGCTGATTCCCTGGCTTAGACTCAAGACGTATGCCAACTTTCAAAAACCCCTCAAGAGGAGGCTTCTCTCAGCAATAGGTATGAGGGAGGGACCCTGAGATTGCTGCCTCAAGTGGCATATACACCGAGAAGCGATGACTCGAAAGGAGCCGGATTTCCCTTGCAGTGGCTTAAATACAGGCTCATCTTTCATCTCACAAGCTGAAGGGATGTTGCTCCCCTGTGGAGTCCCTAGAGAAAGCCCTAGGTCCCCGAATCCTTTCGACGGAATTTCTCATATGCCTCTGACACTTCAAGAGGCATGCAGAGCTCACTGCTTCAAAAGGTGACGGTGCCTGACTCCACTTGAACATGGACAGGAATCCCAGTATCACAATGGCTACTGGAAAGGGCCCCTGGGTCTCCCGCCTCACCTCGAGAAACTTCACTTTTGCCCTGCCAAGCCTTGAAGAGATTTCTGAGGTGTCCCTCGTAACTCGACAGGAGTCCTGACGTCGCTGAACAAACACGAGGGTTGAAGGGCCATCCCGCCTGTAACTCGAGAATGTACCCCAGGTCCCCGCCGCAACTCGAGAAAAACAATGAGATTTAACCTCCAAGCGAGATGAGGCCCGATTCCCCTGCACTGCATGCAGAGCAATTCCGTGAGCCCCATGAAACTTGTCAGGAGACTCGACTTGCTTGATGGATCTCGAGACAATCCGCAAGAACACTGTCACAAGTAGAGAGGGACACTGAGGTCACAGCAGCATCGCGAAGGAGCTCCATGTACCCCTAATCAACTCGAGATGAGGCCCGCTACCCCTGCATTGACTCCAGAGCCATCCCTCGTTCCCCATCAAACACGACCAGTGGCTTGACTCCCTTTGGGCAACTCCAGAGGTTCGCCGAGAACAACGTGCCAAGTCTAGAGGAATACCAAGTTCAGCAGAGTACCTCGCGGAATGCTCCGTGTACCCAAAATTGCCTCGAGATGAAAGCTGATTCCCTGGCTTAGACTCAAGACGTAGGCCAACATTCCACAAGCCCCTCAAGAGGAGGATTCTCTCAGCAGTAGCTATGACAAGGGGCCCTGAAATTGCTGCCTCAAGTAGCATATACACCGAGAAGCCCTGACTCGAAAGGAGGCCGGGATTCCATGCAGTGGCTTGAATACAGGCTCATCTTTCATCTCACAAGGTGAAGTGATGTCTGCATCCACCTGGAGTCACTAGAGAAAGCCCTAGGTCCCCGACTCCTTACGACGGAATGTCTCACATGACTCTGACAACTCGAGAGGCACGCAGAGCTCACTGCTTCAAAAGGTGATAGTGCCTAACTCCTCTTGAACATTGACAGGAATCCCAGTATACCTGTGGCTACTGGAAAGGGCCCTAAGGTCTCCCAGCTCACCTCGAGAAGCGTCCATTTTGCTCTGCCAAGCCTTGAAGAGATTCCTGAGGTGTCCCTCGTAACTCGACAGGAGTCCTGACGTCGCTGAATAAACACGAGGGTTGAAGGGCCACCCCGCCGTAACTCGAGAATGTACCTCATTTCCCCGCTGCAACTCGAGAAAAACCATGAGACTTCCCCCTCCAAGCGAGATGAGAACCGATTCCCCTGCACTTCATGAAGAGCAATTCCGTGAGCCCCATGAAACATGTCAGGAGCCTCGACTTGCTTGATGAATCTCGAGAAAATACGCAAGAACACTGTGAGAAGTAGAGATAGGCTGATGTCACACCAGCATCGCGAAGGGGCTCAATGTACCCCAAATCAAATCGAGATGAGGCCTGCTTCCCTTTCATTGACTCCAGAGCCATCCCCCGTTCCCATTCAAACACGAACAGTGGCTTGACCCTTTAGGCAACTCCAGAGGTTCCCCCAGAACAACATGCCAAGTCTAGAGGAATACCAAGTTCAGCAGAGTACCTCGAGGAATGCTCCGTGTACCCCAAAGTGCCTCGAGATGAGAGCTGATTCTCTGGCTTAGATTCAAGACGTAGTCCAACTTTTCACAAGCCCCTCATGAGGAGGGTTCTCTCAGCAGTAGGTATGAGGGAGGGGCCCTGAGTTTGCTGCTTCAAGTGGCATATACACCGACAATCCCTGACTCGAAAGGAGGCAGGGTTTCCTTGCAGTGGCTTGAATACAGGCTCATCTTTCATCTCACAAGGTGAAGGGATGTCTGCTTCCACTGTGGAGTCCCTAGAGAAAGCCCTAGGTCCCCGACTCCTTTTGACCGAATGCCTCACAAGCCTCTGACACATGGAAAGGCACGCAGAGCTCACTACTTCAAAAGGTGACGGTGCCTGATTCCTCTTGAACATTGACAGAAATACCAGTATCCCTGTGGCTACTGGAAAGCACCCCTGGGTATCCCGCCTCACCTCGAGAAGCATCCCTTTTGCCCTGCCAATTCTCGAAGAGATTCCTGAGGTGACCCTCGTAACTCGAGAGGAGTACTGACTTCGCTGAATAAACACGAGGGTTGAAGGGCCAGCCCCCGCCCTAACTCGAGAATGTACCCCAGTCCCCGTCGCAACTCGAGAAAAAACCATGAGACTTCCCCCTCCAAGCGAGATGAGAACCGATTCCCCTGCACTGCATGCAGAGCAATTCCGTGAGCCCCATGAAACATGTCAGGAGCCTCGACTTGCTTGATAGATCTCCAGACAATCCACAAAAACACTGTGAGAAGTAGAGACGGGCCTGAGGTCACACCAGCATCGCGAAGGTGCTCCATGTACCCCAAATCAACACGAGATGAGGCCTGCTTCCACTGCATTTACTCCAGAGCCATCTCCCGTTCCACATCAAGCACGACCAGTGGCTTGACTCCCTTTAGGCAACTCCAGACGTTCCCCCAGAACAACGTGCCAAGTCTAGAGGAATACCAAGTTCAGCAGAGCACCTCGAGGAATGCCCCGTGTACTCCAAATTGCCTAGAGATGAGAGCTGATTCCCCGGCTTAGACTCAAGATGAACAAACACGAGGGTTGAAGGGCCATCCCCGCCTTTCAGTCGAGAATATACTCTGAGGTCCCCGGCCGCAATTCGAGAAAAACCATGAGACTTCCCCCTCCAAGTGGAGATGAGGCCCGATTCCCCTTGCACTGCATGCAGAGGGCAATTCCGTGATGATCCCCATGAAACATGTCAGGAGCCTCGACTTGCTTGATGAGGGAGGCTTTCTCACTAATTAGGGGGAGACCCTGATTTGCTGTCAAGTCCCTTTTCCCCCGAGAAGCCCTGACCGAAAGGAGAGGGTTTCCTTCAGTTGCTTAATTCAGGCTCTCTTTCATTCACGGGTGAAGGGAGTCTGCATCCCCTGTGGAGTCCATAGAGAAAGACCTAGCCCCCCGACCCTTTGACGGAAGCCTCATTTCTTGAAACACGAGAACCGCAGATCATGCTTAAAAAGGGGTGGGTTTCCTGCTCCTCTTGAACATTTCCCGGGAATCCCAGTACCCGTGGTACTAAAAAGGGCCCCTGGGTCTCCCCCTCACCTGGGAAAACGGCCCTTTTCCCCTCCAAAACTCAAAAAAATTCCTGGGGTGTCCCTAAAAAACACAAAAGGGACCCTGACGTCGCTGAAAAACACGAGGGTAAAGGGGCCATCCCCCTTTAAAATCGAGAATAACCGGGGTCCCCGCCGAATTTGGGAAAAAAAACCATGGACTTCCCCCCCCAAAAGAGAGATGACCCCCTTCCCCCGCACTGCATGCAAGAAATTTTTGTGATCCCATAAAACATGTGGGAGCCTCGACTTCTTGAGGATCTCGAAACAACCGCAGGAACACTGTCAAAAGTAGAGAGGGTCTGGGGTAAACCCCAGATTGCCAAAAGGAGCACCATATCCCCCAATAAAATCGGATGAGGCCCGCTTCCCTGTTTGACTCCAGACCCACCCCCCCATTCCCACAAACAGACCAGTGGCTTGACTCCTTTTAGCCAACCCTGGGTGCCGAGAAAAAACGTGCAATCTGGGGGAAAAAACCAAATTGGCAGAAAACTCGGGAATGCTCCGTGTAACCAATTTGCCCAGTGAGATGTTTCCCCCTGGCTTAGATAAAGACATATGCCAATTTTCCCAAAAGCCCCCCAAGAGGAGGCGTCCTCTCAAATAAAAGGGGGGGCCCCTGGTTTGCTCCTAAGTGGCTACCACCGAGAACCTGACTCAAAGGAGGGGTTTTTCCTTTCCGTGGCTTGAATAAGGATCTTTATCCCCAAAGGTGAAGGGGGGTCTGCTCCCTAGGAGTCCCTAGAGAAACCCGGTTCCCGAATCCTTTGGCGGAATACCTCAAATCCTTGACACCTCGAGGGGCATGCAGAGCTCACTGTTTAAAAAGGGTGGGGTTGCCGACTCCCTGAACATTGACAAATCCAGTATCCCTGTGGTAGGGGAAAGGGCCCCGGTCTCCGCCTCACCCGAGAAGCGTTCTTTTGCCCTGCAACCCCTCGAAGAGATTCCTGAAGTGTCCCTCATAACTCGACCATCCTGCTCCTGAACAAACAGGATGTTGAAGGCCAATCCCCCCCTTAAATGAGAATATACCCAGGTCCCCGCCGCAACTCGAAAAAAACCATAAAATTCCCCCTCCAAGGTGGGGGCCCGATTCCCCTGCATTAAAAAAATTTAACCCCATGAAACAGTCAGGACCCTGGAATTGCTTGAGGGAATCTCGGGGAAATGCAAGAACCCCTGTAAGTAGAGAGGCCCTGTTTTTTTTTTTTTTTTTTTTTTTTTTTTTTTTTTTTTTTTTTTTTTTTTTTTTTTTTTTTTTTTTTTTTTTTTTTTTTTTTTTTTTTTTTTTTTTTTTTTTTTTTTTTTTTTTTTTTTTTTTTTTTTTTTTTTTTTTTTTTTTTTTTTTTTTTTTTTTTTTTTTTTTTTTTTTTTTTTTTTTTTTTTTTTTTTTTTTTTTTTTTTTTTTTTTTTTTTTTTTTTTTTTTTTTTTTTTTTTTTTTTTTTTTTTTTTTTTTTTTTTTTTTTTTTTTTTTTTTTTTTTTTTTTTTTTTTTTTTTTTTTTTTTTTTTTTTTTTTTTTTTTTTTTTTTTTTTTTTTTTTTTTTTTTTTTTTTTTTTTTTTTTTTTTTTTTTTTTTTTTTTTTTTTTTTTTTTTTTTTTTTTTTTTTTTTTTTTTTTTTTTTTTTTTTTTTTTTTTTTTTTTTTTTTTTTTTTTTTTTTTTTTTTTTTTTTTTTTTTTTTTTTTTTTTTTTTTTTTTTTTTTTTTTTTTTTTTTTTTTTTTTTTTTTTTTTTTTTTTTTTTTTTTTTTTTTTTTTTTTTTTTTTTTTTTTTTTTTTTTTTTTTTTTTTTTTTTTTTTTTTTTTTTTTTTTTTTTTTTTTTTTTTTTTTTTTTTTTTTTTTTTTTTTTTTTTTTTTTTTTTTTTTTTTTTTTTTTTTTTTTTTTTTTTTTTTTTTTTTTTTTTTTTTTTTTTTTTTTTTTTTTTTTTTTTTTTTTTTTTTTTTTTTTTTTTTTTTTTTTTTTTTTTTTTTTTTTTTTTTTTTTTTTTTTTTTTTTTTTTTTTTTTTTTTTTTTTTTTTTTTTTTTTTTTTTTTTTTTTTTTTTTTTTTTTTTTTTTTTTTTTTTTTTTTTTTTTTTTTTTTTTTTTTTTTTTTTTTTTTTTTTTTTTTTTTTTTTTTTTTTTTTTTTTTTTTTTTTTTTTTTTTTTTTTTTTTTTTTTTTTTTTTTTTTTTTTTTTTTTTTTTTTTTTTTTTTTTTTTTTTTTTTTTTTTTTTTTTTTTTTTTTTTTTTTTTTTTTTTTTTTTTTTTTTTTTTTTTTTTTTTTTTTTTTTTTTTTTTTTTTTTTTTTTTTTTTTTTTTTTTTTTTTTTTTTTTTTTTTTTTTTTTTTTTTTTTTTTTTTTTTTTTTTTTTTTTTTTTTTTTTTTTTTTTTTTTTTTTTTTTTTTTTTTTTTTTTTTTTTTTTTTTTTTTTTTTTTTTTTTTTTTTTTTTTTTTTTTTTTTTTTTTTTTTTTTTTTTTTTTTTTTTTTTTTTTTTTTTTTTTTTTTTTTTTTTTTTTTTTTTTTTTTTTTTTTTTTTTTTTTTTTTTTTTTTTTTTTTTTTTTTTTTTTTTTTTTTTTTTTTTTTTTTTTTTTTTTTTTTTTTTTTTTTTTTTTTTTTTTTTTTTTTTTTTTTTTTTTTTTTTTTTTTTTTTTTTTTTTTTTTTTTTTTTTTTTTTTTTTTTCCCCCCCCCCCCCCCCCCCCCCCCCCCCCCCCCCCCCCCCCCCCCCCCCCCCCCCCCCCCCCCCCCCCCCCCCCCCCCCCCCCCCCCCCCCCCCCCCCCCCCCCCCCCCCCCCCCCCCCCCCCCCCCCCCCCCCCCCCCCCCCCCCCCCCCCCCCCCCCCCCCCCCCCCCCCCCCCCCCCCCCCCCCCCCCCCCCCCCCCCCCCCCCCCCCCCCCCCCCCCCCCCCCCCCCCCCCCCCCCCCCCCCCCCCCCCCCCCCCCCCCCCCCCCCCCCCCCCCCCCCCCCCCCCCCCCCCCCCCCCCCCCCCCCCCCCCCCCCCCCCCCCCCCCCCCCCCCCCCCCCCCCCCCCCCCCCCCCCCCCCCCCCCCCCCCCCCCCCCCCCCCCCCCCCCCCCCCCCCCCCCCCCCCCCCCCCCCCCCCCCCCCCCCCCCCCCCCCCCCCCCCCCCCCCCCCCCCCCCCCCCCCCCCCCCCCCCCCCCCCCCCCCCCCCCCCCCCCCCCCCCCCCCCCCCCCCCCCCCCCCCCCCCCCCCCCCCCCCCCCCCCCCCCCCCCCCCCCCCCCCCCCCCCCCCCCCCCCCCCCCCCCCCCCCCCCCCCCCCCCCCCCCCCCCCCCCCCCCCCCCCCCCCCCCCCCCCCCCCCCCCCCCCCCCCCCCCCCCCCCCCCCCCCCCCCCCCCCCCCCCCCCCCCCCCCCCCCCCCCCCCCCCCCCCCCCCCCCCCCCCCCCCCCCCCCCCCCCCCCCCCCCCCCCCCCCCCCCCCCCCCCCCCCCCCCCCCCCCCCCCCCCCCCCCCCCCCCCCCCCCCCCCCCCCCCCCCCCCCCCCCCCCCCCCCCCCCCCCCCCCCCCCCCCCCCCCCCCCCCCCCCCCCCCCCCCCCCCCCCCCCCCCCCCCCCCCCCCCCCCCCCCCCCCCCCCCCCCCCCCCCCCCCCCCCCCCCCCCCCCCCCCCCCCCCCCCCCCCCCCCCCCCCCCCCCCCCCCCCCCCCCCCCCCCCCCCCCCCCCCCCCCCCCCCCCCCCCCCCCCCCCCCCCCCCCCCCCCCCCCCCCCCCCCCCCCCCCCCCCCCCCCCCCCCCCCCCCCCCCCCCCCCCCCCCCCCCCCCCCCCCCCCCCCCCCCCCCCCCCCCCCCCCCCCCCCCCCCCCCCCCCCCCCCCCCCCCCCCCCCCCCCCCCCCCCCCCCCCCCCCCCCCCCCCCCCCCCCCCCCCCCCCCCCCCCCCCCCCCCCCCCCCCCCCCCCCCCCCCCCCCCCCCCCCCCCCCCCCCCCCCCCCCCCCCCCCCCCCCCCCCCCCCCCCCCCCCCCCCCCCCCCCCCCCCCCCCCCCCCCCCCCCCCCCCCCCCCCCCCCCCCCCCCCCCCCCCCCCCCCCCCCCCCCCCCCCCCCCCCCCCCCCCCCCCCCCCCCCCCCCCCCCCCCCCCCCCCCCCCCCCCCCCCCCCCCCCCCCCCCCCCCCCCCCCCCCCCCCCCCCCCCCCCCCCCCCCCCCCCCCCCCCCCCCCCCCCCCCCCCCCCCCCCCCCCCCCCCCCCCCCCCCCCCCCCCCCCCCCCCCCCCCCCCCCCCCCCCCCCCCCCCCCCCCCCCCCCCCCCCCCCCCCCCCCCCCCCCCCCCCCCCCCCCCCCCCCCCCCCCCCCCCCCCCCCCCCCCCCCCCCCCCCCCCCCCCCCCCCCCCCCCCCCCCCCCCCCCCCCCCCCCCCCCCCCCCCCCCCCCCCCCCCCCCCCCCCCCCCCCCCCCCCCCCCCCCCCCCCCCCCCCCCCCCCCCCCCCCCCCCCCCCCCCCCCCCCCCCCCCCCCCCCCCCCCCCCCCCCCCCCCCCCCCCCCCCCCCCCCCCCCCCCCCCCCCCCCCCCCCCCCCCCCCCCCCCCCCCCCCCCCCCCCCCCCCCCCCCCCCCCCCCCCCCCCCCCCCCCCCCCCCCCCCCCCCCCCCCCCCCCCCCCCCCCCCCCCCCCCCCCCCCCCCCCCCCCCCCCCCCCCCCCCCCCCCCCCCCCCCCCCCCCCCCCCCCCCCCCCCCCCCCCCCCCCCCCCCCCCCCCCCCCCCCCCCCCCCCCCCCCCCCCCCCCCCCCCCCCCCCCCCCCCCCCCCCCCCCCCCCCCCCCCCCCCCCCCCCCCCCCCCCCCCCCAAAAGCCGGGGTTTTCCGGGGGCAAATACGGTACCCCCCCGGTGAAAACGCATCCCTTTTCCCCCAAAAACCCTTTCCCGCCCTTAAGGATCCAAATCCTTGCCCCCCCGGGGGCAGCAGGGGCCCCCTTTAAAAAAGGTGAGGGTCCCTTAAACTTTGCGGGAACCCCGACCCTGGTTTAAAAAGGCCCAATTCCCCCAAAACCCCCTAAAAGGGGCCCTTTTCTCGCCAAGGAGAGCCAGGTCCCTCGTAACCCGAAGGGGTTTTCCACCCAAATCACGGGGTTGAACCCCCCCTAACTCGGGAAGACCCCTTTTCCCCGGAACCCGAGAAAAAAAGGTTCCCCCCGGGGAAAAAACCCCCCTGCCTTGAAAATTCGGGGGCCCAAAAACATGTCAGGGGCCCTTTTGCTGTTTTCCGGAAATTCAAAAACCCCGGGAAAGTGAAGGGGGGGTTCCCCCTGGAGGGGCCTTCCCTCAAACAAAAGGGGGCCGTTCCCTTTCTTGAAGCCCCCCTTCCCAAACAAAAATGGGGGCCCTTTTGGAACCCCAAGGGGCCCCCCCGAACAAAAACAGGGGAAAAAATTCCAGAGTCCCCAAAATTTGCCCTGACCCAAATTTTGCCCGAATTTGAGGACTCGTTTAAACCAAACTGAAACTTTCCAAGCCTTCAGAGGAGGGTTTTCACGAGGATGGGGAGGGCCCGTTTCCCCTTTTCAATGGAACCCGCAACCCTAAAAAGGGGGGGTTTCCTCTTTTTCTTTAAAACGGGGCCCCCCTTTTAAACCCCAAAGGGTAGGGACCTTAAATTGGAGAAAAAAGCCCCCCCCACTTTTTTCGGAACCCAAAGCCCGAAAGGAAAGGCCCGATCCTGCTTAAAAGGGGGGCCATTCCCGCAAAAGTCCCGGGAAAAAAGGGCCCCGGGGGCCCCCCAAACCCCCCCCAAAAACCCCGAAAATTTGGAAAGTTCCTTCCCCCTCAAATAAGGGACCCTGACCGTGAATAAAAGAAAAGGGCCACCCCGCCCTAACCGAAAATGTCCCCAGGCCCCCGCAACCAAAAAACCGACCCCCCCCCCTCCAAGGGTGGCCAACCCCCCCTTTGCAACAATTCCTGACCCAAAGCCCAGGCCCCTCACGCTTTTTTTCCCAAAAACCCAAAAATTTTAGGGAGGGGGGCCTAGGCCCCCAAACCAAAGGGTTTTTTCCCCCAAAAATAACCAAACCCCTTCCCCGCAACCCCAAAACCCCCCCTTTTCCCCAAGCAAACCGGTTCCCCTTTGAAAAACCCCAAAAATTCCCCCCAAAAAATTTCCAAAAATCAAATTTTGGAACCTGAAACCCCGGACCCTTGAAGGAAAAGGTATTCCCGGTTTGGGGCTAAAAGGTCCCAAAACAAAGAAGAGGGTTCTCCCATGAAAGGGGGGGGGCCCCCTTTACCCCCAAAGTGGCAAAACCCAAAGAACCCTTCCGAAAAAGCCTTTTTAAGGGAATACGGGTCACTTTACTCAAAGTCGGTTTTCCATCCCCAGTGGAGTCCCTCAAAAGCCCTCCCCCCCCTTTTTCACAAACCCCAATGGCCTGAGGGGAGGGCCCTTTTTAAAAAGGGGTGCCATTCCCGAACTTGACAAAATCCCATTTTCCCTTGGGGCTAAAAGCCACCTTCTCCCCCCAAATTTTTTTCCCGGGAGTCCCGCCCTGCCAACCCTAAAAACCTAGGGCCTTTTAACCCAAAGGCCTTTTTCCTAACAAACCAAAAGGCCCCCCCCCCAAAATGAGAATTCCCCCGGGTTCCCCCCCCACGGAAAAAACGTTTCCCCTTTCCCAACGAGTGGGCCCTTTCCCCCGAAAACCGAGGCTCTGAGGGCCCTGAAATTGGGACCCCGCTTGCGGGGGTTGGGCAATCCCAAAAACTGAAAAAAGGGGCCCAAGGTTTCCCCACCAAAAAAAAATATTCCCAAAAATCAATAAAATTGGGCCCCGATCCCCGCATTGCCAAAACCCCCCTTTTTTTTTAAAAAACCCCCGACCGTGGCTTGACAACCCAGGAATAGAGGCCCCGGTAAACCCCACAAGAATCCAAATTTCCAACACTCGAGATGCCCTTTCTAAAATTGCCAAGAGAACTTTCCCCCTTTAAAACCAAAGTGCCTTTTAAAACCCCCCCTTTTTTTTCCCCAGCATTTTTGGGGGGAAACCCCCTTTGCCCTCATGCCTTAACCAACCCCGCTGAAAAGGAGACCTTTCCTTTTTTTTAAAAAAGGGCTATTTTCACCCCAAGGTGGAGTTCCCCCCAGATAAAAGGGAAAGACCTAGTTCCCGCCCTTTTACAATCCCAACCTCTAAAAAGAAAAAGGGCCTAACCTTAAAAAGGGTACTTTTCACTACCGAGAAGCCCTGACTCGAAAGGAGGCCGGGTTTCCTTGCAGTGGCTTGAATTCAGTCTCAGTCTTTCATCTCACAAGGTGAAGGGATGTCTGCACCCCCTGTGGAGTCCCTAGAGAAAGCCTAGTTCCCCGACTCCTTTCGACGGAATGCCTCACATGCCTCTGAACATCGAGAGACACGCAGAGCTCACTGCTTCAAAAGGTGACGGAGCCTGACTCCTCTTGAACATTTACAGGAATCCCAGTATCCTGTGGCTACTGGAAAGGGACCCTGGGTCTCCCGACTCACCTCGAGAAGCGTCCCTTTTGCCCTGCCAAGCCTCGAAGAGAGACTCCTGAGGTGTCCCTCGTAACTCGAAAGGAGCCCTGACTTCGTTGAACAAACACGAGGGTTGAAGGGCCATCCCCGCCTAAGTCGAGAATGTACCCCAGGTCCCCGCCGCAACTCGAGAAAAACCATGAGACTTCCCCCTCCAAGCGAGATGAGGCCCGATTCCCCTGCACTGCATGCAGAGCAATTCCGTGAGCCCCCTGAAACATGTCAGGAGCCTCGACTTGCTTGATGGATGTCGAGACAGTCCGCAAAAACACTGTCACAAGTAGAGAGGGACCCTGAGGTCACACCAGCATTGCGAAGGAGCTCCATGGGCCCCAAATCAACTCGAGATGAGGCCCGCTTCCCCTGCATTGACTCCAGAGCCATCCCCCATTCCCCATCAAACACGACCTGAGGCTTGACTCCCTTTAGGCAAACTCCAGAGGTTCCCGAGAAAAAACGGGCCAAGTCTAGAGGAGTACCAAATTCAGCAGAGCAACTCGAGGACTGCTCCGTGTACCCCAAATTGCCTCGAGATGAGAGCTGATTCCCTGGCTTAGATTCAAGACGTAGGCCACCTTTCCACAAGCCCCTCAAGAGGAGGCTTCTCTCAGCAATAGGTATGAGGGAGGGACCCTGAGATTGCTGCCTCAATGGGCATATACACCGAGAAGCCCTGACTCGAAAGGAGGCCGGGTTTCCTTGCAGTGGCTTGAATACAGTCTAGTCTTTCATCTCACAAGGTGAAGGGATGTCTGCACCACCTGTGGAGTCCCTAGAGAAAGCCCTAGGTCCCCGACTCCTTTCGACGGAATGCCTCACATGCCTCTGACACCTCGAGAGGCACGCAGAGCTCACTGCTTCAAAAAGGTGACGGAGCCTGACTCCTCTTGAACATTGACAGGAATCCCAGTATCCCTGTGGCTACTGGAAAGGGACCCTGGGTCTCCCGACTCACCTCGAGAAGCGTTTCTTTTGCCCTGCCAAGCCTCGAAGAGACTCCTGAGTGTCCCACTCTAAACTCGACAGGAGTCCTGACTTCGTTGAACAAACAGGAGTGTTGAAGGTCCATCCCCGCCGTAAGTCGAGAATGTACCCCAGGTCCCCGCCGCAACTCGAGAAAAACCATGAGACTTCCCCCTCCAAGCGAGATGAGGCCCGATTCCCCTGCACTGCATGCAGAGCAATTCCGTGAGCCCCCTGAAACATGTCAGGAGCCTCGACTTGCTTGATGGATGTCGAGACAGTCCGCAAAAACACTGTCACAAGTAGAGAGGGACCCTGAGGTCACACCAGCATCGCGAAGGAGCTCCATGGGCCCCAAATCAACTCGAGATGAGGCCCGCTTCCCCTGCATTGACTCCAGAGCCATCCCCCGTTCCCCATCAAACACGACCTGAGGCTTGACTCCCTTTAGGCAACTCCAGAGGTCCCCCGAGAACAACGGGCCAAGTCTAGAGGAGTACCAAGTTCAGCAGAGCAACTCGAGGACTGCTCCGTGTACCCCAAATTGCCTCGAGATGAGAGCTGATTCCCTGGCTTAGACTCAAGACGTAGGCCACCTTTCCACAAGCCCCTCAAGAGGAGGCTTCTCTCAGCAATAGGTATGAGGGAGGGACCCTGAGATTGCTGCCTCAATGGGCATATACACCGAGAAGCCCTGACTCGAAAGGAGGCCCAGGGTTTCCTTGCAGTGGCTTGAATACAGTCTAGTCTTTCATCTCACAAGGTGAAGGGATGTCTGCACCACCTGTGGAGTCCCTAGAGAAAGCCCTAGGTCCCCGATCCTTTCGACGGAATGCCTCACATGCCTCTGACACCTCGAGAGGCACGCAGAGCTCACTGCTTCAAAATTTGACGGAGCCTGACTCCTCTTGAACATTGACAGGAATCCCAGTATCCCTGTGGCTACTGGAAAGGGACCCTGGGTCTCCCGACTCACCTCGAGAAGCGTCCCTTTTGCCCTGCCAAGCCTCGAAGAGACTCCTGAGGTGTCCCTCGTAACTCGACAGGAGTCCTGACTTCGTTGAACAAACACGAGGGTTGAAGGGCCATCCCCGCCGTAAGTCGAGAATGTACCCCAGGTCCCCGCCGCAACTCGAGAAAAACAATGAGACTTCCCCCTCCAAGCGAGATGAGGCCCGATTCCCCTGCACTGCATGCAGAGCAATTCCGTGAGCCCCCTGAAACATGTCAGGAGCCTCGACTTGCTTGATGGATGTCGAGACAGTCCGCCGCAAAACACTGTCACAAGTAGAGAGGGACCCTGAGGTCACACCAGCAGCATCGCGAAGGAGCTCCATGGGCCCCAAATCAACTCGAGATGAGGCCCGCTTCCCCTGCATTGACTCCAGAGCCATCCCCGTTCCCCATCAAACACGACCTGAGGCTTGACTCCCTTTAGGCAACTCCAGAGGTTCCCCGAGAACAACGGGCCAAGTCTAGAGGAGTACCAAGTTCAGCAGAGCAACTCGAGGACTGCTCCGTGTACCCCAAATTGCCTCGAGATGAGAGCTGATTCCCTGGCTTAGACTCAAGACGTAGGCCACCTTTCCACAAGCCCCTCAAGAGGAGGCTTCTCTCAGCAATAGGTATGAGGGAGGGACCCTGAGATTGCTGCCTCAATGGGCATATACACCGAGAAGCCCTGACTCGAAAGGAGGCCGGGTTTCCTTGCAGTGGCTTGAATACAGTCTAGTCTTTCATCTCACAAGGTGAAGGGATGTCTGCACCACCTGTGGAGTCCCTAGAGAAAGCCCTAGGTCCCCGACTCCTTTCGACGGAATGCCTCACATGCCTCTGACACCTCGAGAGGCACGCAGAGCTCACTGCTTCAAAATTTGACGGAGCCTGACTCCTCTTGAACATTGACAGGAATCCCAGTATCCCTGTGGCTACTGGAAAGGGACCCTGGGTCTCCCGACTCACCTCGAGAAGCGTCCCTTTTGCCCTGCCAAGCCTCGAAGAGACTCCTGAGGTGTCCCTCGTAACTCGACAGGAGTCCTGACTTCGTTGAACAAACACGAGGGTTGAAGGGCCATCCCCGCCGTAAGTCGAGAATGTACCCCAGGTCCCCGCCGCAACTCGAGAAAAAAACCATGAGACTTCCCCCTCCAAGCGAGATGAGGCCCGATTCCCCTGCACTGCATGCAGAGCAATTCCGTGAGCCCCCTGAAACATGTCAGGAGCCTCGACTTGCTTGATGGATGTCGAGACAGTCCGCAAAAACACTGTCACAAGTAGAGAGGGACCCTGAGGTCACACCAGCATCGCGAAGGAGCTCCATGGGCCCCAAATCAACTCGAGATGAGGCCCGCTTCCCCTGCATTGACTCCAGAGCCATCCCCCGTTCCCCATCAAACACGACCTGAGGCTTGACTCCCTTTAGGCAACTCCAGAGGTTCCCCCAGAACAACGGGCCAAGTCTAGAGGAGTACCAAGTTCAGCAGAGCAACTCGAGGACTGCTCCGTGTACCCCAAATTGCCTCGAGATGAGAGCTGATTCCCTGGCTTAGACTCAAGACGTAGGCCACCTTTCCACAAGCCCCTCAAGAGGAGGCTTCTCTCAGCAATAGGTATGAGGGAGGGGCCCCCTGAGATTGCTGCCTCAATGGGCATATACACCGAGAAGCCCTGACTCGAAAGGAGGCCGGGTTTCCTTGCAGTGGCTTGAATACAGTCTAGTCTTTCATCTCACAAGGTGAAGGGATGTCTGCACCACCTGTGGAGTCCCTAGAGAAAGCCCTAGGTCCCCGACTCCTTTCGACGGAATGCCTCACATGCCTCTGACACCTCGAGAGGCACGCAGAGCTCACTGCTTCAAAATGACGGAGCCTGACTCCTCTTGAACATTGACAGGAATCCCAGTATCCCTGTGGCTACTGGAAAGGGACCCTGGGTCTCCCGACTCACCTCGAGAAGCGTCCCTTTTGCCCTGCCAAGCCTCGAAGAGACTCCTGAGGTGTCCCTCGTAACTCGACAGGAGTCCTGACTTCGTTGAACAAACACGAGGGTTGAAGGGCCATCGCCGTAAGTCGAGAATGTACCCCAGGTCCCCGCCGCAACTCGAGAAAAACAATGAGACTTCCCCCTCCAAGCGAGATGAGGCCGATTCCCCTGCACTGCATGCAGAGCAATTCCGTGAGCCCCCTGAAACATGTCAGGAGCCTCGACTTGCTTGATGGATGTCGAGACAGTCCGCAAAAACACTGTCACAAGTAGAGAGGGACCCTGAGGTCACACCAGCATCGCGAAGGAGCTCCATGGGCCCCAAATCAACTCGAGATGAGGCCCGCTTCCCCTGCATTGACTCCAGAGCCATCCCCCGTTCCCCATCAAACACGACCTGAGGCTTGACTCCCTTTAGGCAACTCCAGAGGTTCCCCGAGAACAACGGGCCAAGTCTAGAGGAGTACCAAGTTCAGCAGAGCAACTCGAGGACTGCTCCGTGTACCCCAAATTGCCTCGAGATGAGAGCTGATTCCCTGGCTTAGACTCAAGACGTAGGCCACCTTTTCCACAAGCCCCTCAAGAGGAGGCTTCTCTCAGCAATAGGTATGAGGGAGGGACCCTGAGATTGCTGCCTCAATGGGCATATACACCGAGAAGCCCTGACTCGAAAGGAGGCCGGGTTTCCTTGCAGTGGCTTGAATACAGTCTAGTCTTTCATCTCACAAGGTGAAGGGATGTCTGCACCACCTGTGGAGTCCCTAGAGAAAGCCCTAGGTCCCCGACTCCTTTCGACGGAATGCCTCACATGCCTCTGACACCTCGAGAGGCACGCAGAGCTCACTGCTTCAAAATTTGACGGAGCCTGACTCCTCTTGAACATTGACAGGAATCCCAGTATCCCTGTGGCTACTGGAAAGGGACCCTGGGTCTCCCGACTCACCTCGAGAAGCGTCCCTTTTGCCCTGCCAAGCCTCGAAGAGACTCCTGAGGTGTCCCTCGTAACTCGACAGGAGTCCTGACTTCGTTGAACAAACACGAGGGTTGAAGGGCCATCCCCGCCGTAAGTCGAGAAGAATGTACCCCAGGTCCCCCGCAACTCGAGAAAAACCATGAGACTTCCCCCCAAGCGAGATGAGGCCCGATTCCCCTGCACTGCATGCAGAGCAATTCCGTGAGCCCCCTGAAACATGTCAGGAGCCTCGACTTGCTTGATGGATGTCGAGACAGTCCGCAAAAACACTGTCACAAGTAGAGAGAGGGACCCTGAGGTCACACCAGCATCGCGAAGGAGCTCCATGGGCCCCAAATCAACTCGAGATGAGGCCCGCTTCCCCTGCATTGACTCCAGAGCCATCCCCCGTTCCCCATCAAACACGACCTGAGGCTTGACTCCCTTTAGGCAACTCCAGAGGTTCCCCGAGAACAACGGGCCAAGTCTAGAGGAGTACCAAGTTCAGCAGAGCAACTCGAGGACTGCTCCGTGTACCCCAAATTGCCTCGAGATGAGAGCTGATTCCCTGGCTTAGACTCAAGACGTAGGCCACCTTTCCACAAGCCCCTCAAGAGGAGGCTTCTCTCAGCAATAGGTATGAGGGAGGGACCCTGAGATTGCTGCCTCAATGGGCATATACACCGAGAAGCCCTGACTCGAAAGGAGGCCGGGTTTCCTTGCAGTGGCTTGAATACAGTCTAGTCTTTCATCTCACAAGGTGAAGGGATGTCTGCACCACCTGTGGAGTCCCTAGAGAAAGCCCTAGGTCCCCGACTCCTTTCGACGGAATGCCTCACATGCCTCTGACACCTCGAGAGGCACGCAGAGCTCACTGCTTCAAAATTTGACGGCCTGACTCCTCTTGAACATTGACAGGAATCCCAGTATCCCTGTGGCTACTGGAAAGGGACCCTGGGTCTCCCGACTCACCTCGAGAAGCGTCCCTTTTGCCCTGCCAAGCCTCGAAGAGACTCCTGAGGTGTCCCTCGTAACTCGACAGGAGTCCTGACTTCGTTGAACAAACACGAGGGTTGAAGGGCCATCCCCGCCGTAAGTCGAGAATGTACCCCAGGTCCCCGCCGCAACTCGAGAAAAACCATGAGACTTCCCCCTCCAAGCGAGATGAGGCCCGATTCCCCTGCACTGCATGCAGAGCAATTCCGTGAGCCCCCTGAAACATGTCAGGAGCCTCGACTTGCTTGATGGATGTCGAGACAGTCCGCAAAAAAAACACTGTCACAAGTAGAGAGGGACCCTGAGGTCACACCAGCATCGCGAAGAAGGAGCTCCATGGGCCCCAAATCAACTCGAGATGAGGCCCGCTTCCCCTGCATTGACTCCAGAGCCATCCCCCGTTCCCCATCAAACACGACCTGAGGCTTGACTCCCTTTAAACTCCAGAGGTTCCCCGAGAACAACGGGCCAAGTCTAGAGGAGTACCAAGTTCAGCAGAGCAACTCGAGGACTGCTGCTCGTGTACCCCAAATTGCCTCGAGATGAGAGCTGATTCCCTGGCTTAGACTCAAGACGTAGGCCACCTTTCCACAAGCCCCTCAAGAGGAGGCTTCTCTCAGCAATAGGTATGAGGGAGGGACCCTGAGATTGCTGCCTCAATGGGCATATACACCGAGAAGCCCTGACTCGAAAGGAGGCCGGGTTTCCTTGCAGTGGCTTGAATACAGTCTAGTCTTTCATCTCACAAGGTGAAGGGATGTCTGCACCACCTGTGGAGTCCCTAGAGAAAGCCCTAGGTCCCCGACTCCTTTCGACGGAATGCCTCACATGCCTCTGACACCTCGAGAGGCACGCAGAGCTCACTGCTTCAAAATTTGACGGAGCCTGACTCCTCTTGAACATTGACAGGAATCCCAGTATCCCTGTGGCTACTGGAAAGGGACCCTGGGTCTCCCGACTCACCTCGAGAAGCGTCCCTTTTGCCCTGCCAAGCCTCGAAGAGACTCCTGAGGTGTCCCTCGTAACTCGACAGGAGTCCTGACTTCGTTGAACAAACACGAGGGTTGAAGGGCCATCCCCGCCGTAAGTCGAGAATGTACCCCAGGTCCCCGCCGCAACTCGAGAAAAACCATGAGACTTCCCCCTCCAAGCGAGATGAGGCCCGATTCCCCTGCACTGCATGCAGAGCAATTCCGTGAGCCCCCTGAAACATGTCAGGAGCCTCGACTTGCTTGATGGATGTCGAGACAGTCCGCAAAACACTGTCACAAGTAGAGAGGGACCCTGAGGTCACACCAGCATCGCGAAGGAGCTCCATGGGCCCCAAATCAACTCGAGATGAGGCCCGCTTCCCCTGCATTGACTCCAGAGCCATCCCCCGTTCCCCATCAAACACGACCTGAGGCTTGACTCCCTTTAGGCAACTCCAGAGGTTCCCCGAGAACAACGGGCCAAGTCTAGAGGAGTACCAAGTTCAGCAGAGCAACTCGAGGACTGCTCCGTGTACCCCAAATTGCCTCGAGATGAGAGCTGATTCCCTGGCTTAGACTCAAGACGTAGGCCACCTTTCCACAAGCCCCTCAAGAGGAGGCTTCTCTCAGCAATAGGTATGAGGGAGGGACCCTGAGATTGCTTGCCTCATGGGCATATACACCGAGAAGCCCTGACTCGAAAGGAGGCCGGGTTTCCTTGCAGTGGCTTGAATACAGTCTAGTCTTTCATCTCACAAGGTGAAGGGATGTCTGCACCACCTGTGGAGTCCCTAGAGAAAGCCCTAGGTCCCCGACTCCTTTCGACGGAATGCCTCACATGCCTCTGACTGACACCTCGAGAGGCACGCAGAGCTCACTGCTTCAAAATTTGACGGAGCCTGACTCCTCTTGAACATTGACAGGAATCCCAGTATCCCTGTGGCTACTGGAAAGGGACCCTGGGTCTCCCGACTCACCTCGAGAAGCGTCCCTTTTGCCCTGCCAAGCCTCGAAGAGACTCCTGAGGTGTCCCTCGTAACTCGACAGGAGTCCTGACTTCGTTGAACAAACAAACACGAGGGTTGAAGGGCCATCCCCGCCGTAAGTCGAGAATGTACCCCAGGTCCCCGCCGCAACTCGAGAAAAACCATGAGACTTCCCCCTCCAAGCGAGATGAGGCCCGATTCCCCTGCACTGCATGCAGAGCAATTCCGTGAGCCCCCTGAAACATGTCAGGAGCCTCGACTTGCTTGATGGATGTCGAGACAAGTCCGCAAAAAACACTGTCACAAGTAGAGAGGGACCCTGAGGTCACACCAGCAT
Organism: Odocoileus hemionus; assembly: GCA_020976825.1. Lineage (NCBI taxonomy): Eukaryota > Metazoa > Chordata > Mammalia > Artiodactyla > Cervidae > Odocoileus > Odocoileus hemionus. Next base: position 39,476 of record JAJLRB010001414.1, on the reverse strand, counting down.
CGCGAAGGAGCTCCATGGGCCCCAAATCAACTCGAGATGAGGCCCGCTTCCCCTGCATTGACTCCAGAGCCATCCCCCGTTCCCCATCAAACACGACCTGAGGCTTGACTCCCTTTAGGCAACTCCAGAGGTTCCCCGAGAACAACGGGCCAAGTCTAGAGGAGTACCAAGTTCAGCAGAGCAACTCGAGGACTGCTCCGTGTACCCCAAATTGCCTCGAGATGAGAGCTGATTCCCTGGCTTAGACTCAAGACGTAGGCCACCCACCTTTCCACAAGCCCCTCAAGAGGAGGCTTCTCTCAGCAATAGGTATGAGGGAGGGACCCTGAGATTGCTGCCTCAATGGGCATATACACCGAGAAGCCCTGACTCGAAAGGAGGCCGGGTTTCCTTGCAGTGGCTTGAATACAGTCTAGTCTTTCATCTCACAAGGTGAAGGGATGTCTGCACCACCTGTGGAGTCCCTAGAGAAAGCCCTAGGTCCCCGACTCCTTTCGACGGAATGCCTCACATGCCTCTGACACCTCGAGAGGCACGCAGAGCTCACTGCTTCAAAATTTGACGGAGCCTGACTCCTCTTGAACATTGACAGGAATCCCAGTATCCCTGTGGCTACTGGAAAGGGACCCTGGGTCTCCCGACTCACCTCGAGAAGCGTCCCTTTTGCCCTGCCAAGCCTCGAAGAGACTCCTGAGGTGTCCCTCGTAACTCGACAGGAGTCCTGACTTCGTTGAACAAACACGAGGGTTGAAGGGCCATCCCCGCCGTAAGTCGAGAATGTACCCCAGGTCCCCGCCGCAACTCGAGAAAAACCATGAGACTTCCCCCTCCAAGCGAGATGAGGCCCGATTCCCCCCCTGCACTGCATGCAGAGCAATTCCGTGAGCCCCCTGAAACATGTCAGGAGCCTCGACTTGCTTGATGGATGTCGAGACAGTCCGCAAAAACACTGTCACAAGTAGAGAGGGACCCTGAGGTCACACCAGCATCGCGAAGGAGCTCCATGGGCCCAAATCAACTCGAGATGAGGCCCGCTTCCCCTGCATTGACTCCAGAGCCATCCCCCGTTCCCCATCAAACACGACCTGAGGCTTGACTCCCTTTAGGCAACTCCAGAGGTTCCCCGAGAACAACGGGCCAAGTCTAGAGGAGTACCAAGTTCAGCAGAGCAACTCGAGGACTGCTCCGTGTACCCCAAATTGCCTCGAGATGAGAGCTGATTCCCTGGCTTAGACTCAAGACGTAGGCCACCTTTCCACAAGCCCCTCAAGAGGAGGCTTCTCTCAGCAATAGGTATGAGGGGGGGACCCTGAGATTGCTGCCTCAATGGGCATATACACCGAGAAGCCCTGACTCGAAAGGAGGCCGGCGTTTCCTTGCAGTGGCTTGAATACAGTACAGTCTAGTCTTTCATCTCACAAGGTGAAGGGATGTCTGCACCACCTGTGGAGTCCCTAGAGAAAGCCCTAGGTCCCCGACTCCTTTCGACGGAATGCCTCACATGCCTCTGACACCTCGAGAGGCACGCAGAGCTCACTGCTTCAAAATTTGACGGAGCCTGACTCCTCTTGAACATTGACAGGAATCCCAGTATCCCTGTGGCTACTGGAAAGGGACCCTGGGTCTCCCGACTCACCTCGAGAAGCGTCCCTTTTGCCCTGCCAAGCCTCGAAGAGACTCCTGAGGTGTCCCTCGTAACTCGACAGGAGTCCTGACTTCGTTGAACAAACACGAGGGTTGAAGGGCCATCCCCGCCGTAAGTCGAGAATGTACCCCAGGTCCCCGCCGCAACTCGAGAAAAACCATGAGACTTCCCCCTCCAAGCGAGATGAGGCCCGATTCCCCTGCACTGCATGCAGAGCAATCCGTGAGCCCCCTGAAACATGTCAGGAGCCTCGACTTGCTTGATGGATGTCGAGACAGTCCGCAAAAACACTGTCACAAGTAGAGAGGGACCCTGAGGTCACACCAGCATCGCGAAGGAGCTCCATGGGCCCCAAATCAACTCGAGATGAGGCCCGCTTCCCCTGCATTGACTCCAGAGCCATCCCCGTTCCCCATCAAACACGACCTGAGGCTTGACTCCCTTTAGGCAACTCCAGAGGTTCCCCGAGAACAACGGGCCAAGTCTAGAGGAGTACCAAGTTCAGCAGAGCAACTCGAGGACTGCTCCGTGTACCCCAAATTGCCTCGAGATGAGAGCTGATTCCCTGGCTTAGACTCAAGACGTAGGCCACCTTTCCACAAGCCCCTCAAGAGGAGGCTTCTCTCAGCAATAGGTATGAGGGAGGGACCCTGAGATTGCTGCCTCAATGGGCATATACACCGAGAAGCCCTGACTCGAAAGGAGGCCGGGTTTCCTTGCAGTGGCTTGAATACAGTCTAGTCTTTCATCTCACAAGGTGAAGGGATGTCTGCACCACCTGTGGAGTCCCTAGAGAAAGCCCTAGGTCCCCGACTCCTTTCGACGGAATGCCTCACATGCCTCTGACACCTCGAGAGGCACGCAGAGCTCACTGCTTCAAAATTTGACGGAGCCTCCTCTTGAACATTGACAGGAATCCCAGTATCCCTGTGGCTACTGGAAAGGGACCCTGGGTCTCCCGACTCACCTCGAGAAGCGTCCCTTTTGCCCTGCCAAGCCTCGAAGAGACTCCTGAGGTGTCCCTCGTAACTCGACAGGAGTCCTGACTTCGTTGAACAAACACGAGGGTTGAAGGGCCATCCCCGCCGTAAGTCGAGAATGTACCCCAGGTCCCCGCGCAACTCGAGAAAAACCATGAGACTTCCCCCTCCAAGCGAGATGAGGCCCGATTCCCCTGCACTGCATGCAGAGCAATTCCGTGAGCCCCCTGAAACATGTCAGTCAGGAGCGACTCGACTTGCTTGATGGATGTCGAGACAGTCCGCAAAAACACTGTCACAAGTAGAGAGGGACCCTGAGGTCACACCAGCATCGCGAAGGAGCTCCATGGGCCCCAAATCAACTCGAGATGAGGCCCGCTTCCCCTGCATTGACTCCAGAGCCATCCCCCGTTCCCCATCAAACACGACCTGAGGCTTGACTCCCTTTTTAGGCAACTCCAGAGGTTCCCCGAGAACAACGGGCCAAGTCTAGAGGAGTACCAAGTTCAGCAGAGCAACTCGAGGACTGCTCCGTGTACCCCAAATTGCCTCGAGATGAGAGCTGATTCCCTGGCTTAGACTCAAGACGTAGGCCACCTTTCCACAAGCCCCTCAAGAGGAGGCTTCTCTCAGCAATAGGTATGAGGGAGGGACCCTGAGATTGCTGCCTCAATGGGCATATACACCGAGAAGCCCTGACTCGAAAGGAGGCCGGGTTTCCTTGCAGTGGCTTGAATACAGTCTAGTCTTTCATCTCACAAGGTGAAGGGATGTCTGCACCACCTGTGGAGTCCCTAGAGAAAGCCCTAGGTCCCCGACTCCTTTCGACGGAATGCCTCACATGCCTCTGACACCTCGAGAGGCACGCAGAGCTCACTGCTTCAAAATTTGACGGAGCCTGACTCCTCTTGAACATTGACAGGAATCCCAGTATCCCTGGGCTACTGGAAAGGGACCCTGGGTCTCCCGACTCACCTCGAGAAGCGTCCCTTTTGCCCTGCCAAGCCTCGAAGAGACTCCTGAGGTGTCCCTCGTAACTCGACAGGAGTCCTGACTTCGTTGAACAAACACGAGGGTTGAAGGGCCATCCCCGCCGTAAGTCGAGAATGTACCCCAGGTCCCCGCCGCAACTCGAGAAAAACCATGAGACTTCCCCCTCCAAGCGAGATGAGGCCCGATTCCCCTGCACTGCATGCAGAGCAATTCCGTGAGCCCCCTGAAACATGTCAGGAGCCTCGACTTGCTTGATGGATGTCGAGACAGTCCGCAAAAACACTGTCACAAGTAGAGAGGGACCTGAGGTCACACCAGCATCGCGAAGGAGCTCCATGGGCCCCAAATCAACTCGAGATGAGGCCCGCTTCCCCTGCATTGACTCCAGAGCCATCCCCCGTTCCCCATCAAACACGACCTGAGGCTTGACTCCCTTTAGGCAACTCCAGAGGTTCCCCGAGAACAACGGGCCAAGTCTAGAGGAGTACCAAGTTCAGCAGAGCAACTCGAGGACTGCTCCGTGTACCCCAAATTGCCTCGAGATGAGAGCTGATTCCCTGGCTTAGACTCAAGACGTAGGCCACCTTTCCACAAGCCCCTCAAGAGGAGGCTTCTCTCAGCAATAGGTATGAGGGAGGGACCCTGAGATTGCTGCCTCAATGGGCATATACACCGAGAAGCCCTGACTCGAAAGGAGGCCGGGTTTCCTTGCAGTGGCTTGAATACAGTCTAGTCTTTCATCTCACAAGGTGAAGGGATGTCTGCACCACCTGTGGAGTCCCTAGAGAAAGCCCTAGGTCCCCGACTCCTTTCGACGGAATGCCTCACATGCCTCTGACACCTCGAGAGGCACGCAGAGCTCACTGCTTCAAAATTTGACGGAGCCTGACTCCTCTTGAACATTGACAGGAATCCCAGTATCCCTGTGGCTACTGGAAAGGGACCCTGGGTCTCCCGACTCACCTCGAGAAGCGTCCCTTTTGCCCTGCCAAGCCTCGAAGAGACTCCTGAGGTGTCCCTCGTAACTCGACAGGAGTCCTGACTTCGTTGAACAAACACGAGGGTTGAAGGGCCATCCCCGCCGTAAGTCGAGAATGTACCCCAGGTCCCCGCCGCAACTCGAGAAAAACCATGAGACTTCCCCCTCCAAGCGAGATGAGGCCCGATTCCCCTGCACTGCATGCAGAGCAATTCCGTGAGCCCCCTGAAACATGTCAGGAGCCTCGACTTGCTTGATGGATGTCGAGACAGTCCGCAAAAACACTGTCACAAGTAGAGAGGGACCCTGAGGTCACACCAGCATCGCGAAGGAGCTCCATGGGCCCCAAATCAACTCGAGATGAGGCCCGCTTCCCCTGCATTGACTCCAGAGCCATCCCCCGTTCCCCATCAAACACGACCTGAGGCTTGACTCCCTTTAGGCAACTCCAGAGGTTCCCCGAGAACAACGGGCCAAGTCTAGAGGAGTACCAAGTTCAGCAGAGCAACTCGAGGACTGCTCCGTGTACCCCAAATTGCCTCGAGATGAGAGCTGATTCCCTGGCTTAGACTCAAGACGTAGGCCACCTTTCCACAAGCCCCTCAAGAGGAGGCTTCTCTCAGCAATAGGTATGAGGGAGGGACCCTGAGATTGCTGCCTCAATGGGCATATACACCGAGAAGCCCTGACTCGAAAGGAGGCCGGGTTTCCTTGCAGTGGCTTGAATACAGTCTAGTCTTTCATCTCACAAGGTGAAGGGATGTCTGCACCACCTGTGGAGTCCCTAGAGAGAAAGCCCTAGGTCCCCGACTCCTTTCGACGGAATGCCTCACATGCCTCTGACACCTCGAGAGGCACGCAGAGCTCACTGCTTCAAAATTTGACGGAGCCTGACTCCTCTTGAACATTGACAGGAATCCCAGTATCCCTGTGGCTACTGGAAAGGGACCCTGGGTCTCCCGACTCACCTCGAGAAGCGTCCCTTTTGCCCTGCCAAGCCTCGAAGAGACTCCTGAGGTGTCCCTCGTAACTCGACAGGAGTCCTGACTTCGTTGAACAAACACGAGGGTTGAAGGGCCATCCCCGCCGTAAGTCGAGAATGTACCCCAGGTCCCCGCCGCAACTCGAGAAAAACCATGAGACTTCCCCCTCCAAGCGAGATGAGGCCCGATTCCCCTGCACTGCATGCAGAGCAATTCCGTGAGCCCCCTGAAACATGTCAGGAGCCTCGACTTGCTTGATGGATGTCGAGACAGTCCGCAAAAACACTGTCACAAGTAGAGAGGGACCCTGAGGTCACACCAGCATCGCGAAGGAGCTCCATGGGCCCCAAATCAACTCGAGATGAGGCCCGCTTCCCCTGCATTGACTCCAGAGCCATCCCCCGTTCCCCATCAAACACGACCTGAGGCTTGACTCCCTTTAGGCAACTCCAGAGGTTCCCCGAGAACAACGGGCCAAGTCTAGAGGAGTACCAAGTTCAGCAGAGCAACTCGAGGACTGCTCCGTGTACCCCAAATTGCCTCGAGATGAGAGCTGATTCCCTGGCTTAGACTCAAGACGTAGGCCACCTTTCCACAAGCCCCTCAAGAGGAGGCTTCTCTCAGCAATAGGTATGAGGGAGGGACCCTGAGATTGCTGCCTCAATGGGCATATACACCGAGAAGCCCTGACTCGAAAGGAGGCCGGTTTCCTTGCAGTGGCTTGAATACAGTCTAGTCTTTCATCTCACAAGGTGAAGGGATGTCTGCACCACCTGTGGAGTCCCTAGAGAAAGCCCTAGGTCCCCGACTCCTTTCGACGGAATGCCTCACATGCCTCTGACACCTCGAGAGGCACGCAGAGCTCACTGCTTCAAAATTTGACGGAGCCTGACTCCTCTTGAACATTGACAGGAATCCCAGTATCCCTGTGGCTACTGGAAAGGGACCCTGGGTCTCCCGACTCACCTCGAGAAGCGTCCCTTTTGCCCTGCCAAGCCTCGAAGAGACTCCTGAGGTGTCCCTCGTAACTCGACAGGAGTCCTGACTTCGTTGAACAAACACGAGGGTTGAAGGGCCATCCCCGCCGTAAGTCGAGAATGTACCCCAGGTCCCCGCCGCAACTCGAGAAAAACCATGAGACTTCCCCCTCCAAGCGAGATGAGGCCCGATTCCCCTGCACTGCATGCAGAGCAATTCCGTGAGCCCCCTGAAACATGTCAGGAGCCTCGACTTGCTTGATGGATGTCGAGACAGTCCGCAAAAACACTGTCACAAGTAGAGAGGGACCCTGAGGTCACACCAGCATCGCGAAGGAGCTCTCGGGCCCCAAATCAACTCGAGATGAGGCCCGCTTCCCCTGCATTGACTCCAGAGCCATCCCCCGTTCCCCATCAAACACGACCTGAGGCTTGACTCCCTTTAGGCAACTCCAGAGGTTCCCCGAGAACAACGGGCCAAGTCTAGAGGAGTACCAAGTTCAGCAGAGCAACTCGAGGACTGCTCCGTGTACCCCAAATTGCCTCGAGATGAGAGCTGATTCCCTGGCTTAGACTCAAGACGTAGGCCACCTTTCCACAAGCCCCTCAAGAGGAGGCTTCTCTCAGCAATAGGTATGAGGGAGGGACCCTGAGATTGCTGCCTCAATGGGCATATACACCGAGAAGCCCTGACTCGAAAGGAGGCCGGGTTTCCTTGCAGTGGCTTGAATACAGTCTAGTCTTTCATCTCACAAGGTGAAGGGATGTCTGCACCACCTGTGGAGTCCCTAGAGAAAGCCCTAGGTCCCCGACTCCTTTCGACGGAATGCCTCACATGCCTCTGACACCTCCTCGAGAGGCACGCAGAGCTCACTGCTTCAAAATTTGACGGAGCCTGACTCCTCTTGAACATTGACAGGAATCCCAGTATCCCTGTGGCTACTGGAAAGGGACCCTGGGTCTCCCGACACCTCGAGAAGCGTCCCTTTTGCCCTGCCAAGCCTCGAAGAGACTCCTGAGGTGTCCCTCGTAACTCGACAGGAGTCCTGACTTCGTTGAACAAACACGAGGGTTGAAGGGCCATCCCCGCCGTAAGTCGAGAATGTACCCCAGGTCCCCGCCGCAACTCGAGAAAAACCATGAGACTTCCCCCTCCAAGCGAGATGAGGCCCGATTCCCCTGCACTGCATGCAGAGCAATTCCGTGAGCCCCCTGAAACATGTCAGGAGCCTCGACTTGCTTGATGGATGTCGAGACAGTCCGCAAAAACACTGTCACAAGTAGAGAGGGACCCTGAGGTCACACCAGCATCGCGAAGGAGCTCCATGGGCCCAAATCAACGAGATGAGGCCCGCTTCCCCTGCATTGACTCCAGAGCCATCCCCCGTTCCCCATCAAACACGACCTGAGGCTTGACTCCCTTTTGGCAACTTCAGAGGTTCCCCGAGAAAAACGGGCCAAGTCTAGAGGAGTACCAAGTTCAGCAGAGCAACTCGAGGACTGCTCCGTGTACCCCAAATTGCCTCGAGATGAGAGCTGATTCCCTGGCTTAGACTCAAGACGTAGGCCACCTTTCCACAAGCCCCTCAAGAGGAGGCTTCTCTCAGCAATAGGTATGAGGGAGGGACCCTGAGATTGCTGCCTCAATGGGCATATACACCGAGAAGCCCTGACTCGAAAGGAGGCCGGGTTTCCTTGCAGTGGCTTGAATACAGTCTAGTCTTTCATCTCACAAGGTGAAGGGATGTCTGCACCACCTGTGGAGTCCCTAGAGAAAGCCCTAGGTCCCCGACTCCTTTCGACGGAATGCCTCACATGCCTCTGACACCTCGAGAGGCACGCAGAGCTCACTGCTTCAAAATTTGACGGAGCCTGACTCCTCTTGAACATTGACAGGAATCCCAGTATCCCTGTGGCTACTGGAAAGGGACCCTGGGTCTCCCGACTCACCTCGAGAAGCGTCCCTTTTGCCCTGCCAAGCCTCGAAGAGACTCCTGAGGTGTCCCTCGTAACTCGACAGGAGTCCTGACTTCGTTGAACAAACACGAGGGTTGAAGGGCCATCCCCGCCGTAAGTCGAGAATGTACCCCAGTTCCCCGCCGCAACTCGAGAAAAACCATGAGACTTCCCCCTCCAAGCGAGATGAGGCCCGATTCCCCTGCACTGCATGCAGAGCAATTCCGTGAGCCCCATGAAACATGTCAGGAGCCTCGACTTGCTTGATGGATGTCGAGACAGTCCGCAAAAACACTGTCACAAGTAGAGAGGGACCCTGAGGTCACACCAGCATCGCGAAGGAGCTCCATGGGCCCCAAATCAACTCGAAATGAGGGGCTTCCCCCCTGCATTGACTCCAGAGCCATCCCCCGTTCCCCATCAAACACGACCTGAGGCTTGACTCCCTTTAGGCAACTCCAGAGGTTCCCCGAGAACAACGGGCCAAGTCTAGAGGAATACCCAGTTCAGCAGAGCAACTCGAGGACTGCTCCGTGTACCCCAAATTGCCTCGAGATGAGAGCTGATTCCCTGGCTTAGACTCAAGACGTAGGCCAACTTTCCACAAGCCCCTCAAGAGGAGGCTTCTCTCAGCAATAGGTATGAGGGAGGGACCCTGAGATTGCTGCCTCAATGGGCATATACACCGAGAAGCCCTGACTCGAAAGGAGGCCGGTTTCCTTGCAGTGGCTTGAATACAGTCTAGTCTTTCATCTCACAAGGTGAAGGGATGTCTGCACCACCTGTGGAGTCCCTAGAGAAAGCCCTAGGTCCCCGACTCCTTTCGACGGAATGCCTCACATGCCTCTGACACCTCGAGAGGCACGCAGAGCTCACTGCTTCAAAATTTGACGGAGCCTGACTCCTCTTGAACATTGACAGGAATCCCAGTATCCCTGTGGCTACTGGAAAGGGACCCTGGGTCTCCCGACTCACCTCGAGAAGCGTCCTTTTGCCCTGCCAAGCCTCGAAGAGACTCCTGAGGTGTCCCTCGTAACTCGACAGGAGTCCTGACTTCGTTGAACAAACACGAGGGTTGAAGGGCCATCCCCGCCGTAAGTCGAGAATGTACCCCAGGTCCCCGCCGCAACTCGAGAAAAACCCATGAGACTTCCCCCTCCAAGCGAGATGAGGCCCGATTCCCCTGCACTGCATGCAGAGCAATTCCGTGAGCCCCCTGAAACATGTCAGGAGCCTCGACTTGCTTGATGGATGTCGAGACAGTCCGCAAAAACACTGTCACAAGTAGAGAGGGACCCTGAGGTCACACCAGCATCGCGAAGGAGCTCATGTACCCCAAATCAACTCGAGATGAGGCCCGCTTCCCCTGCATTGACTCCAGAGCCATCCCCCGTTCCCATCAAACACGACCTGAGGCTTGACTCCCTTTAGGCAACTCCAGAGGTTCCCCGAGAACAACGGGCCAAGTCTAGAGGAGTACCAAGTTCAGCAGAGCAACTCGAGGACTGCTCCGTGTACCCCAAATTGCCTCGAGATGAGAGCTGATTCCCTGGCTTAGACTCAAGACGTAGGCCAACTTTCCACAAGCCCCTCAAGAGGAGGCTTCTCTCAGCAATAGGTATGAGGGAGGGACCCTGAGATTGCTGCCTCAATGGGCATATACACCGAGAAGCCCTGACTCGAAAGGAGGCCGGTTTCCTTGCAGTGGCTTGAATACAGTCTAGTCTTTCATCTCACAAGGTGAAGGGATGTCTGCACCACTTGTGGAGTCCCTAGAGAAAGCCCTAGGTCCCCGACTCCTTTCGACGGAATGCCTCACATGCCTCTGACACCTCGAGAGGCACGCAGAGCTCACTGCTTCAAAATTTGACGGAGCCTGACTCCTCTTGAACATTGACAGGAATCCCAGTATCCCTGTGGCTACTGGAAAGGGACCCTGGGTCTCCCGACTCACCTCGAGAAGCGTCCCTTTTGCCCTGCCAAGCCTCGAAGAGACTCCTGAGGTGTCCCTCGTAACTCGACAGGAGTCCTGACTTCGTTGAACAAACACGAGGGTTGAAGGGCCATCCCCGCCGTAAGTCGAGAATGTACCCCAGGTCCCCGCCGCAACTCGAGAAAAACCATGAGACTTCCCCCTCCAAGCGAGATGAGGCCCGCCCGATTCCCCTGCACTGCATGCAGAGCAATTCCGTGAGCCCCCTGAAACATGTCAGGAGCCTCGACTTGCTTGATGGATGTCGAGACAGTCCGCAAAAACACTGTCACAAGTAGAGAGGGACCCTGAGGTCACACCAGCATCGCGAAGGAGCTCCATGGGCCCCAAATCAACTCGAGATGAGGCCCGCTTCCCCCGCATTGACTCCAGAGCCATCCCCCGTTCCCCATCAAACACGACCTGAGAGGCTTGACTCCCTTTAGGCAACTCCAGAGGTTCCCCGAGAACAACGGGCCAAGTCTAGAGGAATACCAAGTTCAGCAGAGCAACTCGAGGAATGCTCCGTGTACCCAAATTGCCTCGAGATGAGAGCTGATTCCCTGGCTTAGACTCAAGACGTAGGCCACCTTTCCACAAGCCCCTCAAGAGGAGGCTTCTCTCAGCAATAGGTATGAGGGAGGGACCCTGAGATTGCTGCCTCAATGGGCATATACACCGAGAAGCCCTGACTCGAAAGGAGGCCGGGTTTCCTTGCAGTGGCTTGAATACAGTCTAGTCTTTCATCTCACAAGGTGAAGGGATGTCTGCACCACCTGTGGAGTCCCTAGAGAAAGCCCTAGGTCCCCGACTCCTTTCGACGGAATGCCTCACATGCCTCTGACACCTCGAGAGGCACGCAGAGCTCACTGCTTCAAAATTTGACGGAGCCTGACTCCTCTTGAACATTGACAGGAATCCCAGTATCCCTGTGGCTACTGGCTACTGGAAAGGGACCCTGGGTCTCCCGACTCACCTCGAGAAGCGTCCCTTTTGCCCTGCCAAGCCTCGAAGAGACTCCTGAGGTGTCCCTCGTAACTCGACAGGAGTCCTGACTTCGTTGAACAAACACGAGGGTTGAAGGGCCATCCCCGCCGTAAGTCGAGAATGTACCCCAGGTCCCCGCAACTCGAGAAAAACCATGAGACTTCCCCCTCCAAGCGAGATGAGGCCCGATTCCCCTGCACTGCATGCAGAGCAATTCCGTGAGCCCCCTGAAACATGTCAGGAGCCTCGACTTGCTTGATGGATGTCGAGACAGTCCGCAAAAACACTGTCACAAGTAGAGAGGGACCCTGAGGTCACACCAGCATCGCGAAGGAGCTCCATGGGCCCCAAATCAACTCGAGATGAGGCCCGCTTCCCCTGCATTGATTCCAGAGCCATCCCCCGTTCCCCATCAAACACGACCTGAGGCTTGACTCCCTTTAGGCAACTCCAGAGGTTCCCCGAGAACAACGTGCCAAGTCTAGAGGAGTACCAAGTTCAGCAGAGCAACTCGAGGAATGCTCCGTGTACCCCAAATTGCCTCGAGATGAGAGCTGATTCCCTGGCTTAGACTCAAGACGTAGGCCAACTTTCCACAAGCCCCTCAAGAGGAGGCTTCTCTCAGCAATAGGTATGAGGGAGGGACCCTGAGATTGCTGCCTCAATGGGCATATACACCGAGAAGCCCTGACTCGAAAGGAGGCCGGGTTTCCTTGCAGTGGCTTGAATACAGTCTAGTCTTTCATCTCACAAGGTGAAGGGATGTCTGCACCACCTGTGGAGTCCCTAGAGAAAGCCCTAGGTCCCCGACTCCTTTCGACGGAATGCCTCACATGCCTCTGACACCTCGAGAGGCACGCAGAGCTCACTGCTTCAAAATTTGACGGAGCCTGACTCCTCTTGAACATTGACAGGAATCCCAGTATCCCTGTGGCTACTGGAAAGGGCCCTGGGTCTCCCGACTCACCTCGAGAAGCGTCCCTTTTGCCCTGCCAAGCCTCGAAGAGACTCCTGAGGTGTCCCTCGTAACTCGACAGGAGTCCTGACTTCGTTGAACAAACACGAGGGTTGAAGGGCCATCCCCCCCGTAAGTCGAGAATGTACCCCAGGTCCCCGCCGCAACTCGAGAAAAACCATGAGACTTCCCCTCCAAGCGAGATGAGGCCCGATTCCCCTGCACTGCATGCAGAGCAATTCCGTGAGCCCCATGAAACATGTCAGGAGCCTCGACTTGCTTGATGGATGTCGAGACAGTCCGCAAAAACACTGTCACAAGTAGAGAGGGACCCTGAGGTCACACCAGCATTGCGAAGGAGCTCCATGGGCCCCAAATCAACTCGAGATGAGGCCCGCTTCCCCTGCATTGACTCCAGAGCCATCCCCCGTTCCCCATCAAACACGACCTGAGGCTTGACTCCCTTTAGGCAACTCCAGAGTTTCCCCGAGAACAACGTGCCAAGTCTAGAGGAATACCAAGTTCAGCAGAGCAAATCGAGGAATGCTCCGTGTACCCCAAATTGCCTCGAGATGAGAGCTGATTCCCTGGCTTAGACTCAAGACGTAGGCCAACTTTCCACAAGCCCCTCAAGAGGAGGCTTCTCTCAGCAATAGGTATGAGGGAGGGACCCTGAGATTGCTGCCTCAATGGGCATATACACCGAGAAGCCCTGACTCGAAAGGAGGCCGGGTTTCCTTGCAGTGGCTTGAATACAGTCTAGTCTTTCATCTCACAAGGTGAAGGGATGTCTGCACCACCTGTGGAGTCCCTAGAGAAAGCCCTAGGTCCCCGACTCCTTTCGACGGAATGCCTCACATGCCTCTGACACCTCGAGAGGCACGCAGAGCTCACTGCTTCAAAATTGACGGAGCCTGACTCCTCTTGAACATTGACAGGAATCCCAGTATCCCTGTGGCTACTGGAAAGGGACCCTGGGTCTCCCGACTCACCTCGAGAAGCGTCCTTTTGCCCTGCCAAGCCTCGAAAAGACTCCTGAGGTGTCCCTCGTAACTCGACAGGAGTCCTGACTTCGTTGAACAAACACGAGGGTTGAAGGGCCATCCCCGCCGTAAGTCGAGAATGTACCCCAGGTCCCCGCCGCAACTCGAGAAAAACCATGAGACTTCCCCCTCCAAGCGAGATGAGGCCCGATTCCCCTGCACTGCATGCAGAGCAATTCCGTGAGCCCCATGAAACATGTCAGGAGCCTCGACTTGCTTGATGGATGTCGAGAAAATCCGCAAAAACACTGTCACAAGTAGAGAGGGACCCTGAGGTCACACCAGCATAGCGAAGGAGCTCCATGGGCCCCAAATCAACTCGAGATGAGGCCCGCTTCCCCTGCATTGACTCCAGAGCCATCCCCCGTTCCCCATCAAACACGACCTGAGGCTTGACTCCCTTTAGGCAACTCCAGAGGTTCCCCGAGAACAACGGGCCAAGTCTAGAGGAGTACCAAGTTCAGCAGAGCAACTCGAGGAATGCTCCGTGTACCCCAAATTGCCTCGAGATGAGAGCTGATTCCCTGGCTTAGACTCAAGACGTAGGCCAACTTTCACAAGCCCCTCAAGAGGAGGCTTCTCTCAGCAATAGGTATGAGGGAGGGACCCTGAGATTGCTGCCTCAATGGGCATATACACCGAGAAGCCCTGACTCGAAAGGAGGCCGGGTTTCCTTGCAGTGGCTTGAATACAGTCTAGTCTTTCATCTCACAAGGTGAAGGGATGTCTGCACCACTTTGGAGTCCCTAGAGAAAGCCCTAGGTCCCCGACTCCTTTCGACGGAATGCCTCACATGCCTCTGACACCTCGAGAGGCACGCAGAGCTCACTGCTTCAAAATTTGACGGAGCCTGACTCCTCTTGAACATTGACAGGAATCCCAGTATCCCTGTGGCTACTGGAAAGGGACCCTGGGTCTCCCGACTCACCTCGAGAAGCGTCCCTTTTGCCCTGCCAAGCTCGAAGAGACTCCTGAGGTGTCCCTCGTAACTCGACAGGAGTCCTGACTTCGTTGAACAAACACGAGGGTTGAAGGGCCATCCCCGCCGTAACTCGAGAATGTACCCCAGGTCCCCGCCGCAACTCGAGAAAAACCATGAGACTTCCCCCTCCAAGCGAGATGAGGCCGATTCCCCTGCACTGCATGCAGAGCAATTCCGTGAGCCCCCTGAAACATGTCAGGAGCCTCGACTTGCTTGATGGATGTCGAGACAATCCGCAAAAACACTGTCACAAGTAGAGAGGGACCCTGAGGTCACACCAGCATCGCGAAGGAGCTCCATGGGCCCCAAATCAACTCGAGATGAGGCCCGCTTCCCCCACATTGACTCCAGAGCCATCCCCCGTTCCCCATCAAACACGACCTGAGGCTTGACTCCCTTTAGGCAACTCCAGAGGTTCCCCGAGAACAACGGGCCAAGTCTAGAGGAATACCAAGTTCAGCAGAGCAACTCGAGGAATGCTCTCCGTGTACCCCAAATTGCCTCGAGATGAGAGCTGATTCCCTGGCTTAGACTCAAGACGTAGGCCACCTTTCCACAAGCCCTCAAGAGGAGGCTTCTCTCAGCAATAGGTATGAGGGAGGGACCCTGAGATTGCTGCCTCAATGGGCATATACACCGAGAAGCCCTGACTCGAAAGGAGGCCGGGTTTCCTTGCAGTGGCTTGAATACAGTCTAGTCTTTCATCTCACAAGGTGAAGGGATGTCTGCACCACCTGTGGAGTCCCTAGAGAAAGCCCTAGGTCCCCGACTCCTTTCGACGGAATGCCTCACATGCCTCTGACACCTCGAGAGGCACGCAGAGCTCACTGCTTCAAAATTTGACGGAGCCTGACTCCTCTTGAACATTGACAGGAATCCCAGTATCCCTGTGGCTACTGGAAAGGGACCCTGGGTCTCCCGACTCACCTCGAGAAGCGTCCCTTTTGCCTGCCAAGCCTCGAAGAGACTCCTGAGGTGTCCCTCGTAACTCGACAGGAGTCCTGACTTCGTTGTTGAACAAACACGAGGGTTGAAGGGCCATCCCCGCCGTAACTCGAGAATGTACCCCCAGGTCCCCGCCGCAACTCGAGAAAAACCATGAGACTTCCCCCCAAGCGAGATGATGAGGCCCGATTCCCCTGCACTGCATGCAGAGCAATTCCGTGAGCCCCCTGAAACATGTCAGGAGCCTCGACTTGCTTGATGGATGTCGAGACAATCCGCAAAAACACTGTCACAAGTAGAGAGGGACCCTGAGGTCACACCAGCATCGCGAAGGAGCTCCATGGGCCCCAAATCAACTCGAGATGAGGCCCGCTTCCCCTGCATTGACTCCAGAGCCATCCCCCGTTCCCCATCAAACACGACCTGAGGCTTGACTCCCTTTAGGCAACTCCAGAGGTTCCCCGAGAACAACGTGCCAAGTCTAGAGGAATACCAAGTTCAGCAGAGCAACTCGAGGAATGCTCCGTGTACCCCAAATTGCCTCGAGATGAGAGCTGATTCCCTGGCTTAGACTCAAGACGTAGGCCAACTTTCCACAAGCCCCTCAAGAGGAGGCTTCTCTCAGCAATAGGTATGAGGGAGGGACCCTGAGATTGCTGCCTCAATGGGCATATACACCGAGAAGCCCTGACTCGAAAGGAGGCCGGGTTTCCTTGCAGTGGCTTGAATACAGTCTAGTCTTTTTCATCTCACAAGGTGAAGGGATGTCTGCACCACCTGTGGAGTCCCTAGAGAAAGCCCTAGGTCCCCGACTCCTTTCGACGGAATGCCTCACATGCCTCACCACCGAGAGGCACGCAGAGCTCACTGCTTCAAAATTTGACGGAGCCTGACTCCTCTTGAACATTGACAGGAATCCCAGTATCCCTGTGGCTACTGGAAAGGGACCCTGGGTCTCCCGACTCACCTCGAGAAGCGTCCCTTTTGCCCTGCCAAGCCTCGAAGAGACTCCTGAGGTGTCCCTCGTAACTCGACAGGAGTCCTGACTCGTTGAACAAACACGAGGGTTGAAGGGCCATCCCCGCCGTAAGTAAGTCGAGAATGTACCCCAGGTCCCCGCCGCAACTCGAGAAAAACCATGAGACTTCCCCCTCCAAGCGAGATGAGGCCCGATTCCCCTGCACTGCATGCAGAGCAATTCCGTGAGCCCCATGAAACATGTCAGGAGCCTCGACTTGCTTGATGGATGTCGAGACAATCCGCAAAAACACTGTCACAAGTAGAGAGGGACCCTGAGGTCACACCAGCATCGCGAAGGAGCTCCATGGGCCCCAAATCAACTCGAGATGAGGCCCGCTTCCCCTGCATTGACTCCAGAGCCATCCCCCGTTCCCCATCAAACACGACCTGAGGCTTGACTCCCTTTAGGCAACTCCAGAGGTTCCCCGAGAACAACGTGCCAAGTCTAGAGGAATACCAAGTTCAGCAGAGAAACTCGAGGAATGCTCCGTGTACCCCAAATTGCCTCGAGATGAGAGCTGATTCCCTGGCTTAGACTCAAGACGTAGGCCAACTTTCCACAAGCCCCTCAAGAGGAGGCTTCTCTCAGCAATAGGTATGAGGGAGGGACCCTGAGATTGCTGCCTCAATGGGCATATACACCGAGAAGCCCTGACTCGAAAGGAGGCCGGTTTCCTTGCAGTGGCTTGAATACAGTCTAGTCTTTCATCTCACAAGGTGAAGGGATGTCTGCACCACCTGGAGTCCCTAGAGAAAGCCCTAGGTCCCCGACTCCTTTCGACGGAATGCCTCACATGCCTCTGACACCTCGAGAGGCACGCAGAGCTCACTGCTTCAAAAAATTGACGGAGCCTGACTCCTCTTGAACATTGACAGGAATCCCAGTATCCCTGTGGCTACTGGAAAGGGCCCCTGGGTCTCCCGACTCACCTCGAGAAGCGTCCCTTTTGCCCTGCCAAGCCTCGAAAGAGACTCCTGAGGTGTCCCTCGTAACTCGACAGGAGTCCTGACTTCGTTGAACAAACACGAGGGTTGAAGGGCCATCCCCGCCGTAACTCGAGAATGTACCCCAGGTCCCCGCGCAACTCGAGAAAAACCATGAGACTTCCCCCTCCAAGCGAGATGAGGCCCGATTCCCCTGCACTGCATGCAGAGCAATTCCGTGAGCCCATGAAACATGTCAGGAGCCTCGACTTGCTTGATGGATCTCGAGACAATCCGCAAAACACTGTCACAAGTAGAGAGGGACCCTGAGGTCACACAGCATCGCGAAGGAGCTCCATGGGCCCCAAATCAACTCGAGATGAGGCCCGCTTCCCCTGCATTGACTCCAGAGCCATCCCCCGTTCCCATCAAACACGACCTGAAGCTTGACTCCCTTTAGGCAACTCCAGAGGTTCCCCGAGAACAACGGGCCAAGTCTAGAGGAATACCAAGTTCAGCAGAGCAACTCGAGGAATGCTCCGTGTACCCCAAATTGCCTCGAGATGAGAGCTGATTCCCTGGCTTAGACTCAAGACGTAGGCCAACTTTCCACAAGCCCCTCAAGAGGAGGCTTCTCTCAGCAATAGGTATGAGGGAGGGACCCTGAGATTGCTGCCTCAATGGGCATATACACCGAGAAGCCCTGACTCGAAAGGAGGCCGGTTTCCTTGCAGTGGCTTGAATACAGTCTAGTCTTTCATCTCACAAGGTGAAGGGATGTCTGCACCACCTGTGGAGTCCCTAGAGAAAGCCCTAGGTCCCCGACTCCTTTCGACGGAATGCCTCACATGCCTCTGACACTTCGAGAGGCACGCAGAGCTCACTGCTTCAAAAGGTGACGGAGCCTGACTCCTCTTGAACATTGACAGGAATCCCAGTATCCCTGTGGCTACTGGAAAGGGACCCTGGGTCTCCCGACTCACCTCGAGAAGCGTCCCTTTTGCCCTGCCAAGCCTCGAAGAGACTCCTGAGGTGTCCCTCGTAACTCGACAGGAGTCCTGACTTCGTTGAACAAACACGAGGGTTGAAGGGGGCATCCCCGCCGTAACTCGAGAATGTACCCCAGGTCCCCGCCGCAACTCGAGAAAAACCATGAGACTTCCCCCTCCAAGCGAGATGAGGCCCGATTCCCCTGCACTGCATGCAGAGCAATTCCGTGAGCCCCATGAAACATGTCAGGAGCCTCGACTTGCTTGATGGATGTCGAGACAATCCGCAAAAACACTGTCACAAGTAGAGAGGGACCCTGAGGTCACACCAGCATCGCGAAGGAGCTCCATGGACCCCAAATCAACTCGAGATGAGGCCCGCTTCCCCTGCATTGACTTCAGAGCCATCCCCCGTTCCCCATCAAACACGACCTGAGGCTTGACTCCCTTTAGGCACCTCCAGAGGTTCCCCGAGAACAACGTGCCAAGTCTAGAGGAATACCAAGTTCAGCAGAGCAACTCGAGGAATGCTCCGTGTACCCCAAATTGCCTCGAGATGAGAGCTGATTCCCTGGCTTAGACTCAAGACGTAGGCCAACTTTCCACAAGCCCCTCAAGAGAAGGCTTCTCTCAGCAATAGGTATGAGGGAGGGACCCTGAGATTGCTGCCTCAATGGGCATATACACCGAGAAGCCCTGACTCGAAAGGAGGCCGGGTTTCCTTGCAGTGGCTTGAATACAGTCTAGTCTTTCATCTCACAAGGTGAAGGGATGTCTGCACCACCTGTGGAGTCCCTAGAGAAAGCCCTAGGTCCCCGACTCCTTTCGACGGAATGCCTCACATGCCTCTGACACCTCGAGAGGCACACAGAGCTCACTGCTTCAAAATTTGATGGAGCCTGACTCCTCTTGAACATTGACAGGAATCCCAGTATCCCTGTGGCTACTGGAAAGGGCCCCTGGGTCTCCCGACTCACCTCGAGAAGCGTCCCTTTTGCCCTGCCAAGCCTCGAAGAGACTCCTGAGGTGTCCCTCGTAACTCGACAGGAGTCCTGACTTCGTTGAACAAACACGAGGGTTGAAGGGCCATCCCCGCCGTAACTCGAGAATGTACCCCAGGTCCCCGCCGCAACTCGAGAAAAACCATGAGACTTCCCCCTCCAAGCGAGATGAGGCCCGATTCCCCTGCACTGCATGCAGAGCAATTCCGTGAGCCCCATGAAACATGTCAGGAGCCTCGACTTGCTTGATGGATCTCGAGACAATCCGCAAAAAACACTGTCACAAGTAGAGAGGGACCCTGAGGTCACACCAGCATCGCGAAGGAGGCTCCATGGACCCCAAATCAACTCGAGATGAGGCCCGCTTCCCCTGCATTGATTCCAGAGCCATCCCCCGTTCCCCATCAAACACGACCTGAGGCTTGACTCCCTTTAGGCACCTCCAGAGGTTCCCCGAGAACAACGTGCCAAGTCTAGAGGAATACCAAGATCAGCAGAGCAACTCGAGGAATGCTCCGTGTACCCCAAATTGCCTCGAGATGAGAGCTGATTCCCTGGCTTAGACTCAAGACGTAGGCCAACTTTCCACAATCCGCTCAAGTGGAGGATTCTCTCAGCAATAGGTATGAGTGAGGGACCCTGAGTTTGCTGCCTAAATGTGGCTTATACACCGAGAAGCCCTGACTTGAAAGAAGGACGGGTTTCCTTGCAGTTACTTGAGGACAGGCTCATCTTTCATCTCAGAAGGTGAAGGAATGTCTGCATCCCCTGTGGAGTCCCTAGAGAAAGACCTAGGTCCCCGACTCCTTTCGACGGAATGCCTCACATGCCTCTGACACCTCGAGAGGCACGCAGAGCTCACTGCTTCAAAAGGTGACGGGGCCTGACTTCTCTTAAACATTGACAGGATTTCCCAGTATCCCTATGGCTACAGAAAAGGGCCCCTGGGTCTCCCGCCTCACCTTGAGAAGCGTCCCTTAGCCCTGCCAAGCCTCGAAGAGATTCCGGAGGTGTCCCTCGTAACTCGACAGGAATCCTGACGTCGCTGAACAAACACGAGGGTTGACGGGTCATCCCCCCCATAACTCGAGAATGTAACCTAAGTTCCCGCCGCAACTCGAGAAAAACCATGAGACTTCCCCCTCCACTTGAGATGAGGCCCGATTCCCCTGCACTGCATGCAGAGCAATTCCGTGATCACCATGAAACATGTCAGGAACCTCGACTTGCTTGATGGATCTCGAGACAATCCGTAAGAACACTGTCACAAGTAGAGAGGGGACCCTGAGGTCACACCAGCATTGTGAAGGAGTTCCATGTACCCCAAATCAACTCCAAATGAGGGTCGCTTCCCCTGAATTGACTGCAGAGCCATCCCCCGTTCCCCATCAAGCACGACCAGTGGCTTCACTCCCTTTAGGCAACTCGAGAGTTTGCCCGAGAACAATGTGCCAAGTCTAGAGGAATACCTAGTTCAGCAGAGCAAATCGAGGAATGCTCCGTGTACCCCAAATTGCCTCGAGATGAGAGCTGATTCCCTGGCTTAGACTCAAAACGTAGGCCAACTTTCGACAAGCCCCTCATGAGGAGGATTCTCTCAGCAATAGTTAAGAGGGAGGGACCCTGAGTTTGCTACCTCAAGTGGCATATACACCGAGAAGCCCTGACCTGAAAGGAGGCCAGGTTTCCTTGCAGTGGCTTGAAGACAGGCTCATCTTTCATCTCACAAGGTGAAGGGATGTCTACCTCCCCTGTGGATTCCTTAGAGAAAGCCCTGGGTCCCCGATTCCTTTCGAAGCAATGCCTCACATGACTCTGACACGTCGAGAGGCACGCAGAGCTCACTGCTTCAAAAGGTGACGGTGACTGACACCTCTTGAACATTTACAGTAATCCCAGTATCCCTGTGGCTACTGGAAAGGGCCCCAGGGTCTCCGGCCTCACCTCGAGAAGCGTGCCTTTGGCCCTGCCAAGCCTCGAAAAGACACCTGAGGTGTCCCTTGTAACTCGACATAGTCCTGACGTCGCTGGACAAACACGAGGATTGAAGGACCATCCCCGCCGTAACTCGAGAATGTACCCCAGGTCCCAGTCGCAACTCGAGAAAAACCGTGAGACTTCCCCCTCCAAGCGAGATGAGGCCCGATTTCCCTGCATTGCATGCAGAGCAATTCCGTGATTCCCATGAAACATGTCAGGAGCCTCGACTTGCATGATGGATCTCGAGAAAATCCGCAAGTACACTGTCACAAGTAAAGAGGGACCCTGAGTTCAACCAGCTTAGAGAAGGAGCTTCATGTACCCCAAGTCAACTCGAGATGAGGCCCGCTTCCCCTGCATTGACTCCAGGTCCATACCCCGTTCCACATCACACACGACCAGTGGCTTGACTCCCTCAGGCAACTCCAGAGGTTCCCCGAGAACAACATGCCAAGTCTATAGGAATACAAAGTTCAGCAGAGCAACTCGAGGAATGCTGTGTCTACCCCAAACTGCCTCGAGATGGGAGCTGATTCCCTGTCTGAGACTCAAGATGTAGGCCAACATTCCACAAGCCCCTCAAGAGGAGGGTTCTCTCAGCAATAAGTATGAGGGAGGGACCCTGAGTGTTGCTGCCACAATGCATATACTCCAAGAAGCCCTGACTCGAAAGAGGCCGTGTTTCCTTGCAGTGGCTTGAAGACAGGCTCATCTTTCATCTCACAAGGTGAAGGGATGTCTGCATCACTTTTTGAGTCCCTAGAGAAAGCCCTGGGTCCCGACTCCATTCAAAGCAATGCCTCACATGCCTCTGACACTTCCAGAGGCACGCAGAGCTCACTGCTTCAAAAGGTGACGGTGCCTGACTCCTCTTGAACATTGACAGGAATCCCAGTATCCCTGTGGCTACTGGAAAGGGACCCTGGGTCTCCCGACTCACCTCGAGAAGCATCCCTTTTGCCCTGCCAAGCCTCGAAGAGACTCCTGAGGTGTCCCTCGTAACTCGACAGGAGTCCTGACTTCGTTGAACAAACACGAGGGATGAAGGGCCATCCCCGCCGTAACTCGAGAATGTACCCCAGGTCCCCACCGCAACTCGAGAAAAACCATGAGACCAAGCGAGATGAGAGAGCGATTCCCCTGCACTGCATGCAGAGCAATTCCGTGAGCCCCATGAAACATGTCAGGAGCCTCGACTTGCTTAATGGATGTCGAGACAATCCGCAAAAACACTGTCACAAGTAGAGAGGGACCCTGAGGTCACACCAGCATCGCGAAGGAGCTCCATGGACCCCAAATCAACTCGAGATGAGGCCCGCTTCCCCCATTGACTTCAGAGCCATCCCCCGTTCCCCATCAAACACGACGTGAGGCTTGACTCCCTTTCGGCACCTCCAGAAATTCCCCGAGAACAACGTGCCAAGTCTAGAGGAATACCAAGTTTAGCAGAGCAACTCGAGGAATGCTCCGTGTAACCCAAATTGCCTCGAGATGAGAGCTGATTCCCTGGCTTAGACTCAAGACGTAGGCCAGCTTTCCACAAGCCCTCAAGAGGAGGCTTCTCTCAGCAATAGGTATGAGGGAGGGACCCTGAGATTGCTGCCTCAATGGGCATATACACCGAGAAGCCCTGACTCGAAAGGAGGCCGGGTTTCCTTGCAGTGGCTTGAATACAGTCTAGTCTTTCATCTCACAAGGTGAAGGGATGTCTGCACCACTGTGGATTCCCTAGAGAAAGCCCTAGGTCCCCGACTCCTTTCGACGGAATGCCTCACATGCCTCTGACACCTCGAGAGGCACACAGAGCTCACTGCTTCAAAATTTGATGGAGCCTGACTCCTCTTGAACATTGATAGGAATCCCAGTATGCCCTGTGGCTACTGGAAAGGGCCCCTGGGTCTCCCGCCTCACCTCGAGAAGCGTCCCTTTTGCACTGCCAAGCTTCGAAGAGACTCCTGAGGTGTCCCTCATAACGCGACAGGAGTCCTGACTTCGTTGAACAAACACGAGGGTTGAAGGGCCATCCCCGCCGTAACTCGAGAATGTACCCCAGGTCCCCGCCGCAACTCGAGAAAAACCATGAGACTTCCCCCTCCAAGCGAGATGAGGCCCGATTCCCCTGCACTGCATGCAGAGCACCGTGAGCCCCATGAAACATGTCAGGAGCCTCGACTTGCTTGATGGATCTCGAGACAATCCGCAAGAACACTGTCACAAGTAGAGAGGGACCCTGAGGTCACACCAGCATCGCGAAGGGGCTCCATGGACCCCAAATCAACTCGAGATGAGGCCCGCTTCCCCTGCATTGATTCCAGAGCCATCCCCCGTTCCCCATCAAACACGACCTGAGGCTTGACTCCCTTTAGGCACCTCCAGAGGTTCCCCGAGAACAACGTGCCAAGTCTAGAGGAATACCAAGTTCAGCAGAGCAACTCGAGGAATGCTCCGTGTACCCCAAATTGCCTCGAGATGAGAGCTGATTCCCTGGCTTAGACTCAAGACGTAGGCCAACTTTCCACAAGCCCCTCAAGAGGAGGCTTCTCTCAGCAATAGGTATGAGGGAGGGACCCTGAGATTGCTGCCTCAATGGGCATATACACCGAGAAGCCCTGACTCGAAAGAGGCCGGGTTTCCTTGCAGTGGCTTGAATACAGTCTAGTCTTTCATCTCACAAGGTGAAGGGATGTCTGCACCACTGTGGAGTCCCTAGAGAAAGCCCTAGGTCCCCGACTCCTTTCGACGGAATGCCTCACATGCCTCTGACACCTCGAGAGGCACGCAGAGCTCACTGCTTCAAAATTTGACGGAGCCTGACTCTCTTGAACATTGACAGGAATCCCAGTATCCCTGTGGCTACTGGAAAGGGCCCCTGGGTCTCCCGCCTCACCTCGAGAAGCGTCCCTTTTGCCCTGCCAAGCCTCGAAGAGACTCCTGAGGTGTCCCTCGTAACTCGACAGGAATCCTGACTTCGCTGAACAAACACGAGGGTTGAAGGGCCATCCCCCCCGTAACTCGAGAATGTACCCCAGTTCCCGCCGCAAACTCGAGAAAAACCATGAGACTTCCCCCTCCACTTGCGAGATGAGGCCCGATTCCCCTGCACTGCATGCAGAGCAATTCCGTGATCCCCCAGAAACATGTCAGGAACCTCGACTTGCTTGATGGATCTCGAGACAATCCGCAAAAACACTGTCACAAGTAGAGAGGGACCCTGAGGTCACACCAGCATTGCGAAGGAGCTCCATGGGCCCCAAATCAACTCGAAATGAGGGCCGCTTTCCCCTGCATTGACTGCAGAGCCATCCCCCGTTCCCCATCAAACACGACCTGAGGCTTGACTCCCTTTAGGCAACTCCAGAGTTTCCCCGAGAACAACGTGCCAAGTCTAGAGGAATACCAAGTTCAGCAGAGCAACTCGAGGAATGCTCTGTGTACCCCAAATTGCCTCGAGATGAGAGCTGATTCCCTGGCTTAGACTCAAAACGTAGGCCAACTTTCCACAAGCCCCTCAAGAGGAGGATTCTCTCAGCAATAGTTATGAGGGAGGGACCCTGAGATTGCTGCCTCAATGGGCATATACACCGAGAAGCCCTGACTCGAAAGGAGGCCGGGTTTCCTTGCAGTGGCTTGAAAACAGTCTCAGTCTTTCATCTCACAAGGTGAAGGGATGTCTGCACCACCTGTGAGTCCCTAGAGAAAGCCCTAGGTCCCCGACTCCTTTCGACGGAATGCCTCACATGCTCTGACACCTCGAGAGGCACGCAGAGCTCACTGCTTCAAAAATTTGACGGAGCCTGACACCTCTTGAACATTGACAGGAGTAATCCCAGTATCCCTGTGGCTACTGGAAAGGGCCCCAGGGTCTCCCGACTCACCTCGAGAAGCGTGCCTTTGGCCCTGCCAAGCCTCGAAAAGACTCCTGAGGTGTCCCTCGTAACTCGACAGGAGTCCTGACTTCGCTGACAAACACGAGGGGTTGAAGGGCCATCCCCGCCGTAACTCGAGAATGTACCCCAGGTCCCCGCCGCAACTCGAGAAAAACCATGAGACTTCCCCCTCCAAGCGAGATGAGGCCCGATTCCCCTGCACTGCATGCAGAGCAATTCCGTGAGCCCCATGAAACATGTCAGGAGCCTCGACTTGCTTGATGGATCTCGAGAAAATCCGCAAAACACTGTCACAAGTAGAGAGGGACCCTGAGGTCACACCAGCATAGCGAAGGAGCTTCATGGGCCCCAAATCAACTCGAGATGAGGCCCGCTTCCCCTGCATTGACTCCAGAGCCATCCCCCGTTCCACATCAAACACGACCTGAGGCTTGACTCCCTTTAGGCAACTCCAGAGGTTCCCCGAGAACAACGGGCCAAGTCTAGAGGAATACAAAGTTCAGCAGAGCAACTCGAGGAATGCTCCGTGTACCCAAATTGCCTCGAGATGAGAGCTGATTCCCTGGCTTAGACTCAAGACGTAGGCCAACTTTCCACAAGCCCCTCAAGAGGAGGCTTCTCTCAGCAATAGGTATGAGGGAGGGACCCTGAGATTGCTGCCTCAATGGGCATATACACCGAGAAGCCCTGACTCGAAAGGAGGCCGGTTTCCTTGCAGTGGCTTGAATACAGTCTAGTCTTTCATCTCACAAGGTGAAGGGATGTCTGCACCACCTTTGGAGTCCCTAGAGAAAGCCCTAGGTCCCCGACTCCTTTCGACGGAATGCCTCACATGCCTCTGACACTCGAGAGGCACGCAGAGCTCACTGCTTCAAAATTTGACGGAGCCTGACTCCTCTTGAACATTGACAGGAATCCCAGTATCCCTGTGGCTACTGGAAAGGGACCCTGGGTCTCCCGACTCACCTCGAGAAGCGTCCCTTTTGCCCTGCCAAGCCTCGAAGAGACTCCTGAGGTGTCCCTCGTAACTCGACAGGAGTCCTGACTTCGTTGAACAAACACGAGGGTTGAAGGGCCATCCCCGCCGTAACTCGAGAATGTACCCCAGGTCCCCGCCGCAACTCGAGAAAAACCATGAGACTTCCCCCTCCAAGCGAGATGAGGCCCGATTCCCCTGCACTGCATGCAGAGCAATTCCGTGAGCCCCATGAAACATGTCAGGAGCCTCGACTTGCTTGATGGATGTTGAGACAATCCGCAAAAACACTGTCACAAGTAGAGAGGGACCCTGAGGTCACACCAGCATCGCGAAGGAGCTCCATGGACCCCAAATCAACTCGAGATGAGGCCCGCTTCCCCTGCATTGACTCCAGAGCCATCCCCCGTTCCCCATCAAACACGACCTGAGGCTTGACTCCCTTTAGGCACCTCCAGAGGTTCCCCGAGAACAACGTGCCAAGTCTAGAGGAATACCAAGTTCAGCAGAGCAACTCGAGGAATGCTCCGTGTACCCCAAATTGCCTCGAGATGAGAGCTGATTCCCTGGCTTAGACTCAAGACGTAGGCCAACTTTCCACAAGCCCCTCAAGAGGAGGCTTCTCTCAGCAATAGGTATGAGGGAGGGACCCTGAGATTGCTGCCTCAATGGGCATATACACCGAGAAGCCCTGACTCGAAAGGAGGCCGGGTTTCCTTGCAGTGGCTTGAATACAGTCTAGTCTTTCATCTCACAAGGAAGGGATGTCTGCACACCACCTGTGGAGTCCCTAGAGAAAGCCCTAGGTCCCCGACTCCTTTCGACGGAATGCCTCACATGCCTCTGACACCTCGAGAGGCACACAGAGCTCACTGCTTCAAAATTTGACGGAGCCTGACTCCTCTTGAACATTGACAGGAATCCCAGTATCCCTGTGGCTACTGGAAAGGGCCCCCTGGGTCTCCCGACTCACCTCGAGAAGCGTCCCTTTTGCCCTGCCAAGCCTCGAAGAGACTCCTGAGGTGTCCCTCGTAACTCGACAGGAGTCCTGACTTCGTTGAACAAACACGAGGGTTGAAGGGCCATCCCCGCCGTAACTCGAGAATGTACCCCAGGTCCCCGCCGCAACTCGAGAAAAACCATGAGACTTCCCCCTCCAAGCGAGATGAGGCCCGATTCCCCTGCACTGCATGCAGAGCAATTCCGTGAGCCCCCTGAAACATGTCAGGAGCCTCGACTTGCTTGATGGATCTCGAGACAATCCGCAAAAACACTGTCACAAGTAGAGAGGGACCCTGAGGTCACACCAGCATCGCGAAGGAGCTCCATGGGCCCCAAATCAACTCGAGATGAGGCCCGCTTCCCCTGCATTGACTCCAGAGCCATCCCCCGTTCCCCATCAAACACGACCTGAGGCTTGACTCCCTTTAGGCAACTCCAGAGGTTCCCCGAGAACAACGTGCCAAGTCTAGAGGAATACCAAGTTCAGCAGAGCAACTCGAGGAATGCTCCGTGTACCCCAAATTGCCTCGAGATGAGAGCTGATTCCCTGGCTTAGACTCAAGACGTAGGCCAACTTTCCACAAGCCCCTCAAGAGGAGGCTTCTCTCAGCAATAGGTATGAGGGAGGGACCCTGAGATTGCTGCCTCAATGGGCATATACACCGAGAAGCCCTGACTCGAAAGGAGGCCGGGTTTCCTTGCAGTGGCTTGAATACAGTCTAGTCTTTCATCTCACAAGGTGAAGGGATGTCTGCACCACCTGTGGAGTCCCTAGAGAAAGCCCTAGGTCCCCGACTCCTTTCGACGGAATGCCTCACATGCCTCTGACACCTCGAGAGGCACGCAGAGCTCACTGCTTCAAAATTTGACGGAGCCTGACTCCTCTTGAACATTGACAGGAATCCCAGTATCCCTGTGGCTACTGGAAAGGGACCCTGGGTCTCCCGACTCACCTCGAGAAGCGTCCCTTTTGCCCTGCCAAGCCTCGAAGAGACTCCTGAGGTGTCCCTCGTAACTCGACAGGAGTCCTGACTTCGCTGAACAAACACGAGGGTTGAAGGGCATCCCCGCCGTAACTCGAGAATGTACCCCAGGTCCCCGCGCAACTCGAGAAAAACCATGAGACTTCCCCCTCCAAGCGAGATGAGGCCCGATTCCCCTGCACTGCATGCAGAGCAATTCCGTGAGCCCCATGAAACATGTCAGGAGCCTCGACTTGCTTGATGGATGTCGAGACAATCCGCAAAAACACTGTCACAAGTAGAGAGGGACCCTGATCACACACCAGCATCGCGAAGGAGCTCCATGGGCCCCAAATCAACTCGAGATGAGGCCCGCTTCCCCTGCATTGACTCCAGAGCCATCCCCCGTTCCCCATCAAACACGACCTGAGGCTTGACTCCCTTTAGGCAACTCCAGAGGTTCCCCGAGAACAACGTGCCAAGTCTAGAGGAATACCAAGTTCAGCAGAGCAACTCGAGGAATGCTCCGTGTACCCCAAATTGCCTCGAGATGAGAGCTGATTCCCTGGCTTAGACTCAAGACGTAGGCCAACTTTCCACAAGCCCCTCAAGAGGAGGCTTCTCTCAGCAATAGGTATGAGGGAGGGACCCTGAGATTGCTGCCTCAATGGGCATATACACCGAGAAGCCCTGACTCGAAAGGAGGCCGGGTTTCCTTGCAGTGGCTTGAATACAGTCTAGTCTTTCATCTCACAAGGTGAAGGGATGTCTGCACCACCTGTGGAGTCCCTAGAGAAAGCCCTAGGTCCCCGACTCCTTCGACGAATGCCTCACATGCCTCTGACACCTCGAGAGGCACGCAGAGCTCACTGCTTCAAAATTGACGGAGCCTGACTCCTCTTGAACATTGACAGGAATCCCAGTATCCCTGTGGCTACTGGAAAGGGACCCTGGGTCTCCCGACTCACCTCGAGAAGCGTCCCTTTTGCCCTGCCAAGCCTCGAAGAGACTCCTGAGGTGTCCCTCGTAACTCGACAGGAGTCCTGACTTCGTTGAACAAACACGAGGGTTGAAGGGCCATCCCCGCCGTAACTCGAGAATGTACCCCAGGTCCCCGCCGCAACTCGAGAAAAACCATGAGACTTCCCCCTCCAAGCGAGATGAGGCCCGATTCCCCTGCACTGCATGCAGAGCAATTCCGTGAGCCCCCTGAAACATGTCAGGAGCCTCGACTTGCTTGATGGATGTCGAGACAAATCCGCAAAAACACTGTCACAAGTAGAGAGGGGACCCTGAGGTCACACCAGCATCGCGAAGGAGCTTCCATGGGCCCCAAATCAACTCGAGATGAGGCCCGCTTCCCCTGCATTGACTCCAGAGCCATCCCCCGTTCCCCATCAAACACGACCTGAGGCTTGACTCCCTTTAGGCAACTCCAGAGGTTCCCCGAGAACAACGTGCCAAGTCTAGAGGAATACCAAGTTCAGCAGAGCAACTCGAGGAATGCTCCGTGTACCCCAAATTGCCTCGAGATGAGAGCTGATTCCCTGGCTTAGACTCAAGACGTAGGCCAACTTTCCACAAGCCCTCAAGAGGAGGCTTCTCTCAGCAATAGGTATGAGGGAGGGACCCTGAGATTGCTGCCTCAATGGGCATATACACCGAGAAGCCCTGACTCGAAAGGAGGCCGGGTTTCCTTGCAGTGGCTTGAATACAGTCTAGTCTTTCATCTCACAAGGTGAAGGGATGTCTGCACCACCTGTGGAGTCCCTAGAGAAAGCCCTAGGTCCCCGACTCCTTTCGACGGAATGCCTCACATGCTCTGACACCTCGAGAGGCACGCAGAGCTCACTGCTTCAAAATTTGACGGAGCCTGACTCCTCTTGAACATTGACAGGAATCCCAGTATCCCTGTGGCTACTGGAAAGGGACCCTGGGTCTCCCGACTCACCTCGAGAAGCGTCCCTTTTGCCCTGCCAAGCCTCGAAGAGACTCCTGAGGTGTCCCTCGTAACTCGACAGGAGTCCTGACTTCGTTGAACAAACACGAGGGTTGAAGGGCCATCCCCGCCGTAACTCGAGAATGTACCCCAGGTCCCCGCCGCAACAACTCGAGAAAAACCATGAGACTTCCCCCTCCAAGCGAGATGAGGCCCGATTCCCCTGCACTGCATGCAGAGCAATTCCGTGAGCCCCATGAAACATGTCAGGAGCCTCGACTTGCTTGATGGATGTCGAGACAATCCGCAAAAACACTGTCACAAGTAGAGAGGGACCCTGAGGTCACACCAGCATCGCGAAGGAGCTCCATGGGCCCAAATCAACTCGAGATGAGGCCCGCTTCCCCTGCATTGACTCCAGAGCCATCCCCCGTTCCCCATCAAACACGACCTGAGGCTTGACTCCCTTTAGGCACCTCCAGAGGTTCCCCGAGAACAACGTGCCAAGTCTAGAGGAATACCAAGTTCAGCAGAGCAACTCGAGGAATGCTCCGTGTACCCCAAATTGCCTCGAGATGAGAGCTGATTCCCTGGCTTAGACTCAAGACGTAGGCCAACTTTCCACAAGCCCCTCAAGAGGAGGCTTCTCTCAGCAATAGGTATGAGGGAGGGACCCTGAGATTGCTGCCTCAATGGGCATATACACCGAGAAGCCCTGACTCGAAAGGAGGCCGGGTTTCCTTGCAGTGGCTTGAATACAGTCTAGTCTTTCATCTCACAAGGTGAAGGGATGTCTGCACCACCTGTGGAGTCCCTAGAGAAAGCCCTAGGTCCCCGACTCCTTTCGACGGAATGCCTCACATGCCTCTGACACCTCGAGAGGCCACAGAGCTCACTGCTTCAAAATTTGACGGAGCCTGACTCCTCTTGAACATTGACAGGAATCCCAGTATCCCTGTGGCTACTGGAAAGGGGCCCCTGGGTCTCCCGACTCACCTCGAGAAGCGTCCCTTTTGCCCTGCCAAGCCTCGAAGAGACTCCTGAGGTGTCCCTCGTAACTCGACAGGAGTCCTGACTTCGTTGAACAAACACGAGGGTTGAAGGGCCATCCCCGCCGTAACTCGAGAATGTACCCCAGGTCCCCGCCGCAACTCGAGAAAAACCATGAGACTTCCCCCTCCAAGCGAGATGAGGCCCGATTCCCCTGCACTGCATGCAGAGCAATTCCGTGAGCCCCCTGAAACATGTCAGGAGCCTCGACTTGCTTGATGGATCTCGAGACAATCCGCAAAAACACTGTCACAAGTAGAGAGGGACCCTGAGGTCACACCAGCATCGCGAAGGAGCTCCATGTACCCCAAATCAACTCGAGATGAGGCCCGCTTCCCCCTGCATTGACTCCAGAGCCATCCCCCGTTCCCCATCAAACGACCTGAGGCTTGACTCCCTTTAGGCAACTCCAGAGGTTCCCCGAGAACAACGGGCCAAGTCTAGAGGAATACCAAGTTCAGCAGAGCAACTCGAGGAATGCTCCGTACCCCAAATTGCCTCGAGATGAGAGCTGATTCCCTGGCTTAGACTCAAGACGTAGGCCAACTTTCCACAAGCCCCTCAAGAGGAGGCTTCTCTCAGCAATAGGTATGAGGGAGGGACCCTGAGATTGCTGCCTCAATGGGCATATACCGAGAAGCCCTGACTCGAAAGGAGGCCGGTTTCCTTGCAGTGGCTTGAATACAGTCAGTCTTCTTTCATCTCACAAGGTGAAGGGATGTCTGCACACCACCTGTGGAGTCCCTAGAGAAAGCCCTAGGTCCCCGACTCCTTTCGACGGAATGCCTCACATGCCTCTGACACCTCGAGAGGCACGCAGAGCTCACTGCTTCAAAAATTTGACGGAGCCTGACTCCTCTTGAACATTGACAGGAATCCCAGTATCCCTGTGGCTACTGGAAAGGGACCCTGGGTCTCCCGACTCACCTCGAGAAGCGTCCCTTTTGCCCTGCCAAGCCTCGAAGAGACTCCTGAGGTGTCCCTCGTAACTCGACAGGAGTCCTGACTTCGTTGAACAAACACGAGGGTTGAAGGGCCATCCCCCGCCGTAAGTCGAGAATGTACCCCAGGTCCCCGCCGCAACTCGAGAAAAACCATGAGACTTCCCCCCAAAGCGAGATGAGGCCCGATTCCCCTGCACTGCATGCAGAGCAATTCCGTGAGCCCCCTGAAACATGTCAGGAGCCTCGACTTGCTTGATGGATGTCGAGACAATCCGCAAAAACACTGTCACAAGTAGAGAGGGACCCTGAGGTCACACACCAGCATTGCGAAGGAGCTCCATGTACCCCAAATCAACTCGAGATGAGGCCCGCTTCCCCTGCATTGACTCCAGAGCCATCCCCCGTTCCCCATCATCAAACACGACCTGAGGCTTGACTCCCTTTAGGCAACTCCAGAGGTTCCCCGAGAACAACGTGCCAAGTCTAGAGGAATACCAAGTTCAGCAGAGCAACTCGAGGATGCTCCGTGTACCCCAAATTGCCTCGAGATGAGAGCTGATTCCCTGGCTTAGACTCAAGACGTAGGCCAACTTTCCACAAGCCCTCAAGAGGAGGCTTCTCTCAGCAATAGGTATGAGGGAGGGACCCTGAGATTGCTGCCTCAATGGCATATACACCGAGAAGCCCTGACTCGAAAGGAGGCCGGTTTTCCTTGCAGTGGCTTGAATACAGTCTAGTCTTTCATCTCACAAGGTGAAGGGATGTCTGCACCACCTGTGGAGTCCCTAGAGAAAGCCCTAGGTCCCCGACTCCTTTCGACGGAATGCCTCACATGCCTCTGACACCTCGAGAGGCACGCAGAGCTCACTGCTTCAAAATTTGACGAGCCTGACTCCTCTTGAACATTGACAGGAATCCCAGTATCCCTGTGGCTACTGGAAAGGGACCCTGGTCTCCCGACTCACCTCGAGAAGCGTCCCTTTTGCCCTGCCAAGCCTCGAAGAGACTCCTGAGGTGTCCCTCGTAACTCGACAGGAGTCCTGACTTCGTTGAACAAACACGAGGGTTGAAGGGCCATCCCCGCCGTAACTCGAGAATGTACCCCAGGTCCCCGCCGCAACTCGAGAAAAACCATGAGACTTCCCCCTCCAAGCGAGATGAGGCCCGATTCCCCTGCACTGCATGCAGAGCAATTCCGTGAGCCCCATGAAACATGTCAGGAGCCTCGACTTGCTTGATGGATCTCGAGACAATCCGCAAGAAAACACTGTCACAAGTAGAGAGGGACCCTGAGGTCACACCAGCATCGCGAAGGAGGCTCCATGTACCCCAAATCAACTCGAGATGAGGCCCGCTTCCCCTGCATTGACTCCAGAGCCATCCCCCGTTCCCCATCAAACACGACCTGAGGTGACTCCCTTTAGGCACCTCCAGAGGTTCCCCGAGAACAACGTGCCAAGTCTAGAGGAATACCAAGTTCAGCAGAGCAACTCGAGGAATGCTCCGTGTACCCCAAATTGCCTCGAGATGAGAGCTGATTCCCTGGCTTAGACTCAAGACGTAGGCCAACTTTCCACAAGCCCCTCAAGAGGAGGCTTCTCTCAGCAATAGGTATGAGGGAGGGACCCTGAGATTGCTGCCTCAATGGCATATACACCGAGAAGCCCTGACTCGAAAGGAGGCCGGGTTTCCTTGCAGTGGCTTGAATACAGTCTAGTCTTTCATCTCACAAGGTGAAGGGATGTCTGCACCACCTGTGGAGTCCCTAGAGAAAAGCCCTAGGTCCCCGACTCCTTTCGACGGAATGCCTCACATGCTCTGACACCTCGAGAGGCACACAGAGCTCACTGCTTCAAAATTTGACGGGAGCCTGACTCCTCTTGAACATTGACAGGAATCCCAGTATCCCTGTGGCTACTGGAAAGGGACCCTGGGTCTCCCGCCTCACCTCGAGAAGCGTCCCTTTTGCCCTGCCAAGCTCGAAGAGACTCCTGAGGTGTCCCTCGTAACTCGACAGGAGTCCTGACTTCGTGAACAAACACGAGGGTTGAAGGGCCATCCCCGCCGTAACTCGAGAATGTACCCCAGGTTCCCCGCCGCAACTCGAGAAAAACCATGAGACTTCCCCCTCAAGCGAGATGAGGCCCGATTCCCCTGCACTGCATGCAGAGCAATTCCGTGAGCCCCATGAAACATGTCAGGAGCCTCGACTTGCTTGATGGATCTCGAGACAATCCGCAAGAACACTGTCACAAGTAGAGAGGGACCCTGAGGTCACACCAGCATCGCGAAGGAGCTCCATGTACCCCAAATCAACTCGAGATGAGGCCCGCTTCCCCTGCATTGACTCCAGAGCCATCCCCCGTTCCCATCAAACACGACCAGAGGCTTGACTCCCTTTAGGCAACTCCAGAGTTCCCCGAGAACAACGTGCCAAGTCTAGAGGAATACCAAGTTCAGCAGAGCAACTCGAGGAATGCTCCGTGTGTACCCCAAATTGCCTCGAGATGAGAGCTGATTCCCTGGCTTAGACTCAAGACGTAGGCCAACTTTCCACAAGCCCCTCAAGAGGAGGCTTCTCTCAGCAATAGGTATGAGGGAGGGACCCTGAGATTGCTGCCTCAATGGGCATATACACCGAGAAGCCCTGACTCGAAAGGAGGCCGGGTTTCCTTGCAGTGGCTTGAATACAGTCTAGTCTTTCATCTCACAAGGTGAAGGGATGTCTGCACCACCTGTGGAGTCCCTAGAGAAAGCCCTAGGTCCCCGACTCCTTTCGACGGAATGCCTCACATGCCTCTGACACCTCGAGAGGCACGCAGAGCTCACTGCTTCAAAATTTGACGGAGCCTGACTCCTCTTGAACATTGACAGGAATCCCAGTATCCCTGTGGCTACTGGAAAGGGCCCCTGGGTCTCCCGACTCACCTCGAGAAGCGTCCTTTTGCCCTGCCAAGCCTCGAAGAGACTCCTGAGGTGTCCCTCGTAACTCGACAGGAGTCCTGACTTCGTTGAACAAACACGAGGGTTGAAGGGCCATCCCCGCCGTAACTCGAGAATGTACCCCAGGGTCCCGCCGCAACTCGAGAAAAAACCATGAGACTTCCCCCTCCAAGCGAGATGAGGCCCGATTCCCCTGCACTGCATGCAGAGCAATTCCGTGAGCCCCATGAAACATGTCAGGAGCCTCGACTTGCTTGATGGATCTCGAGACAATCCGCAAAAACACTGTCACAAGTAGAGAGGGACCCTGAGGTCACACCAGCATCGCGAAGGAGCTCCATGGACCCCAAATCAACTCGAGATGAGGCCCGCTTCCCCTGCATTGACTCCAGAGCCATCCCCCGTTCCCATCAAACACGACCTGAGGCTTGACTCCCTTTCAGGCAACTCCAGAGGTTCCCCGAGAACAACGTGCCAAGTCTAGAGGAATACAAGTTCAGCAGAGCAACTCGAGGAATGCTCCGTGTACCCAAAATTGCCTCGAGATGAGAGCTGATTCCCTGGCTTAGACTCAAGACGTAGGCCAACATTTCCACAAGCCCCAAGAGGAGGCTTCTCTCAGCAATAGGTATGAGGGAGGGACCCTGAGATTGCTGCCTCAATGGGCATATACACCGAGAAGCCCTGACTCGAAAGGAGGCCGGGTTTCCTTGCAGTGGCTTGAATACAGTCTAGTCTTTCATCTCACAAGGTGAAGGGATGTCTGCACCACCTGTGGAGTCCCTAGAGAAAGCCCTAGGTCCCGACTCCTTTCAAAAGCAATGCCTCACATGCCTCTGACACTCGAGAGGCACGCAGAGCTCACTGCTTCAAAATTTGACGGAGCCTGACTCCTCTTGAACATTGACAGGAATCCCAGTATACCTGTGGCTACTGGAAAGGGACCCTGGGTCCCCGACTCACCTCGAGAAGCATCCCTTTTGCCCTGCCAAGCCTCGAAGAGACTCCTGAGGTGTCCCTCGTAACTCGACAGGAGTCCTGACTTCGTTGAACAAACACGAGGGTTGAAGGGCCATCCCCGCCGTAACTCGAGAATGTACCCCAGGTCCCCCGCCGCAACTCGAGAAAAACCATGAGACCCCCCTCCAAGCGAGATGAGGCCCGATTCCCCTGCACTGCATGCAGAGCAATTCCGTGAGCCCCATGAAACATGTCAGGAGCCTCGACTTGCTTGATGGATGTTGAGACAATCCGCAAAAACACTGTCACAAGTAGAGAGGGACCTGAGGTCACACCAGCATCGCGAAGGAGCTCCATGGACCCCAAATCAACTCGAGATGAGGCCCGCTTCCCCCTGCATTGACTTCAGAGCCATCCCCCGTTCCCCATCAAACACGACGTGAGGCTTGACTCCCTTTAGGCACCTCCAGAAGTTCCCCGAGAACAACGTGCCAAGTCTAGAGGAATACCAAGTTTAGCAGAGCAACTCGAGGAATGCTCCGTGTACCCAAATTGCCTCGAGATGAGAGCTGATTCCTTGCTTAGACTCAAGACGTAGGCCAGCTTTCCACAAGCCCTCAAGAGGAGGCTTCTCTCAGCAATAGGTATGAGGGAGGGACCCTGAGATTGCTGCCTCAATGGGCATATACACCGAGAAGCCCTGACTCGAAAGGAGGCCGGGTTTCCTTGCAGTGGCTTGAATACAGTCTAGTCTTTCATCTCACAAGGTGAAGGGATGTCTGCACCACCTGTGGAGTCCCTAGAGAAAGCCCTAGGTCCCGACTCCTTTCGACGGAATGCCTCACATGCCTCTAACACTCGAGAGGCACACAGAGCTCACTGCTTCAAAATTTGACGGAGCCTGACTCCTCTTGAACATTGATAGGAATCCCAGTATGCCTGTGGCTACTGGAAAGGGAACCCTGGTCTCCCGACCTCACCTCGAGAAGCGTCCCTTTTGCCCTGCCAAGCCTCGAAGAGACTCCTGAGGTGTCCCTCGTATAACTCGACAGGAGTCCTGACTTCGTTGAACAAACACGAGGGTTGAAGGGCCATCCCGCCGTAACTCGAGAATGTACCCAGGTCCCCGCCGCAACTCGAGAAAAAACATGAGACTTCCCCCTCCAAGCGAGATGAGGAGCGATTCCCCTGCACTGCATGCAGAGCAATTCCGTGAGCCCCATGAAACATGTCAGGAGCCTCGACTTGCTTGATGGATGTCCCGAGACAATCCGCAAAAACACTGTCACAAGTAGAGAGGGACCCTGAGGTCACACCAGCATCGCGAAGGAGCTCATGTACCCAAATCAACTCGAGATGAGGCCCGCTTCCCCTGCATTGATTCAGAGCCATCCCCCGTTCCCATCAAACACGCGACCTGAGGCTTGACTCCCTTTAGGCACCTCAGAGGTTCCCCGAGAACAACGTGCCAAGTCTAGAGGAATACCAAACTTCAGCAAGAGCAACTCGAGGAATGCTCCGTGTACCCAAATTGCCTCGAGATGAGAGCTGATTCCCTGGCTTTGTTAGACTCAAGACGTAGGCCAACTTTCCACAAGCCCCTCAAGAGGAGGCTTCTCTCAGCAATAGGTATGAGGGGAGGGACCCTGAGATTGCTGCCTCAATGGGCATATACACGCCCTGATTCAAAAGGAGCCGGGTTTCCTTGCAGTGGACTTGAATACAGGCTCTAGTCTTTCATCTCTCAGAAGGTGAAGGGATGTCTGCATCCCCACCTTGTGGAGTCCCTAGAGAAAGCCTAGGTCCCCCGACTCCTTTCGACGGAATGCCTCACATGCCCTTAGACACCTCGAGAGGCACGCAGAGCTCACACTGCTTCAAAATTTGACGGGTGCCTGACTCCATCTTGAACATTGACAGGAATTCCAGTATCCTGTGGCTAACTGAAAAGGGCCCTGGGTCTCCCGCCTCACCTTGAGAAGCGTCCCTTGCCCTGCCAAGCCTCGAAGAGATTCCGAGGTGTCCCTCGTAACTCGACAGGAATCCTGACTCGCTGAACAAACACGAGGGTTGACGGGTCCATCCCCCCCGTAAACTCGAGAATGTACCCCAGCGTCCCGCCCCGCCTGCAACTCGAGAAAAACCATGAGACTTCCCCCTCCAAGCGAGATGAGGCCCGATTCCCCTGCACTGCATGCAGAGCAATTCCGTGAGCCCCATGAAACATGTCAGAACCTCGACTTGCTTGATGGATGTCGAGACAATCCGCAAAGAACACTGTCACAAGTAGAGAGGGACCCTGAGGTCACACCAGCATCGCGAAGGAGAGATCCATGTACCCAAATCAACTCCAAATGAGGGTCCGCTTCCCCTGATTGACTGCCAGAGCCATCCCCCGTTCCCCATCAAACCCGACCTGTGGGCTTCACTCCCTTTAGGCAACTCGAGAGTTTGCCCCGAGAACAACGTGCCAATCTAGAGGAATACCTAGTTCAGCAGAGCAATCTCGAGGAATGCTCCGTGTACCCCAAATTGCCTCGAGATGAGAGCTGATTCCCCTGGCTTAGACTCAAGACGTAGGCCAACTTCCTGACAAGCCCGTCATGAGGAGGCTTCTCTCAGCAATAGGTATGAGGGAGGGACCCTGAGTTTGCTACCTCAAGTGGGCATATACACCGAGAAGAATCCCTGACCTGAAAGGAGGCCAGGTTTCCTTGCAGTGGCTTGAATACAGGCTCATCTTTCATCTCACAAGGTGAAGGGATGTCTGCACCTCCCCTGTGGATTCCTTAGAGAAAGCCTGGGTCCCCGATTCCTTTCGAAGCAATGCCTCACATGACTCTGACACTGTCGAGAGGCACGCAGAGCTCACTGCTTCAAAATGTGACGGTGACTGACACCTCTTGAACATTTACAGTAATCCCAGTATCCCTGTGGCTACTGGAAAGGGCCCCAGGGTCTCCGGCCTCACCTCGAGAAGCGTGCCTTTTGCCCTGCCAAGCCTCGAAAAGACACCTGAGGTGTCCCTTGTAACTCGACATAGTCCCTGACTTCGTCTAGAAGACAAACACGAGGGTTGAAGGAACCATCCCCGCCGTAACTCGAGAATGTACCCCAGGTCCCAGTGAAAGGTTGTTTGTTGAACAAGATTAGACATCGGGATTTTTGGCCTCCGGAGGAGACGAATTTAATCCAGGGCCAGAGACGAGGCTGGATCGCTCAGAGCTTTTGTGTAATAAAGTTTTATTAAAGTATAAAGGAGATAGAGAAAAAGCTGTTTGACATAGGCCATCAGAAGGGGGCAAAAAATACCCCCTCTTCTAGTCTTTAGCTGTCTGTTAATATAGTCACTCACAGTCTGTTAATGAAAAGAATGTCCATAAAATTTAGAATGATTACCAGATAATTTATCACCTGGCCATAAAAACGATTGACTTGAATCTTGTAGAATGGGCAGAAAACCATCAAATCATTTTTCATTTACCTAGATTAGGGGAACAAT
>JAJLRB010001413.1:0-81038 GCA_020976825.1 Odocoileus hemionus | reverse complement strand
TCCTCGAGTTGCTCTGCTGAACTTGGTTTTCCTCTAGACTTGGCACGTTGTTCTCGGGGAACTTCTGGAGGTGCCGAAAGGGAGTCAAGCCTCACGTCGTGTTTGATGGGGAACGGGGGATGGCTCTGAAGTCAATGCGGGGGAAGCGGGCCTCATCTCGAGTTGATTTGGGTCCATGGAGCTCCATCGCTATGCTGGTGTGACCTCAGGAACCCTCTCTACTTGTGACAGTGTTTTTGCGGATTGTCTCAACATCCATTAAGCAAGTCGAGGCTGCTGAAATGTTTCATGGGGCTCACAGAATTGCTCTGCATGCAGTGCAGGGGAATCGCTCCTCATCTCGCTTGGTCTCATGGTTTTTCTCGAGTTGCGGTGGGGACCTGGGGTACATTCTGGAGTTACGGCGGGGATGGCTCTTCATCCCTCGTGTTTGTTTAACGAAGTCAGGACTCCTGTCGAGTTACGAGGGACACCTCAGGAGTCTCTTCGAGGCTTGGCAGGGCGAAAGGGATGCTTCTCGAGGTGAGTCGGGGGACCCAATGTCCCTTTCCAGTAGCCTCAGGCATACCTGGTTTCCTATCAATGTTCAAGAGGAGTCAGGCTCCGTCAAATTTTGAAGCAGTGAGTTCTGTGTGCCTTTCAAGTTGTTAGAAGCATGTGAGGCTTTCCGTCGAAAGGAGTCGGGAACCTAGGGCTTTCTCTAGGACTCCACAGGTGGTGCAGACATCCCTTCACCTTGTGAGATGAAAGACTAGACTGTATTCAAGCCACTGCAAGGAAACCTGGCCTCCTTTCGAGTCAGGGCTTCTCGGTGTATATGCCCATTGAGGCAGCAATCTCAGGGTCCCTCCCTCATACCTATTGCTGAGAGAAGCCTCCTCTTGAGGGGCTTGTGGAAAGTTGGCCTACGTCTTGAGTCTAAGCCAGGGAATCAGCTCTCATCTCGAGCCAATTTGGGGTACACTGAGCATTCCTCGAGTTGCTCTGCTGAACTTGGTATTCCTCTAGACTTGGTACGTTGTTCTCGGGGAACCTCTGGAGGTGCCTAAAGGGAGTCAAGCCTCAGGTCGTGTTTGATTGGGAACGGGGGATGGCTCTGAAATCAATGCATGGGAAGCGGGCCTCATCTCGAGTTGATTTGGAGCACATGGAGCCCCTTCGCTATGCTGGTGTGACCTCAGGGTCCCTCTCTACTTGTTACAGTGTTCTTGCGGATTTTCTAGAGATCCATCAAGCAAGTCGAGGCTCCTGACATATTCCATGGGGCTCAAGTAATTGCTCTGCATGCAGTGCAGGGGAATCGGGCATCATCTCGCTTGGTGGGGGAAGTCTCATGGTTTTTCTCGAGTTGCAGCCTGGACCTGGAGTATATTCTCGAGTAACGGCGGGGATGACCCTTCAACCCTCGTGTTTGTTCAACGAAGTCAGGACTCCTGTCGCGTTATGAGGGACACCTCAGGAGTCTCTTCGAAGCTTGGCAGTGCCAAAGGGAAGCTTCTCAAGGTGAGGCGGGAGACCCAGGGTCCCTTTCCAGTAGCCACAGGCATACTGGGATTCCTATCAATGTTCAAGAGGAGTTAGGCTCCATCAAATTTTGAAGCAGTGAGCTCTGTGTGCCTCTCGAGTTGTCAAAGGCATGTGAGGCATTCCTTCGAAAGGAGTCGGGGACCTAGGGCTTTGTCTAGGGAATCCAGAGGTGGTGCAGACATCCCTTCACCTTCTCAGATGAAAGACTAGACTGTATTCAAGCCACTGCAAGAAAACCCGGCCTCCTTTCGAGTCAGGACTTCTCCGTGTATATGCCCATTGAGGAAGCAATCTCAGGGTCCCTCCCTGATACCTATTGCTGAGAGTAGCCTCCTCTTGAGGGCTTGTGGAAAGCTGGCCTACGTCTTGAGTCAAAGCAAGGGAATCAGCTCTCATCTCGAGGCAATTTGGGTTACACGGAGTATTCCTCGAGTTGCTCTGCTAAACTTGGTGTTCCTCTAGACTTGGCAAGTTGATCTCGGGGAACTTCTGGAGGTGCCGAAAGGGAGTCAAGCCTCACGTCGTGTTTGATGGGGAACGGGGGATGGCTCTGAAGTCAATGCGGGGGAAGCGGGCCTCATCTCGAGCTGATTTGGGGTCCATGGAGCTCCTTAGAGATGCTGGTGTGACCTCAGGAACCCTCTCTACTTGTGACAGGGTTTTTGCGGATTGTCTCAACATCCATTAAGCAAATCGAGGCTCCTGACATGTTTCATGGGGCTCACGGAATTGCTCTGCATGCAGTGCAGGGAAATCGCTCCTCATCTCGCTTGGTCTCATGGTTTTTCTCGAGTAACGGCGGGGATGGCCCTTCATCCCTCGTGTTTGTTCAACGAAGTCAGGACTCCTGTCGAATTACGAGGGACACCTCAGGAGTCTCTTCCAGGCTTGGCAGGGCAAAAGGGATGCTTCTCGAGGTGAGTCGGGAGACCCAGGATCCCTTTCCAGTAGCCACAGCGATACTGGGATTCCTGTCAATGTTCAAGAGGAGTCAGGCACCGTCACCTTTTGAAGCAGTGAGCTCTGCGTGCCTCTGGAAGTGTCAGAGGCATGTGAGACATTGCTTTGAATGGAGTCGGGACCCAGGGCTTTCTCTAGGAACTCAAATAGTGATGCAGACATCCCTTCACCTTGTGAGATGAAAGATGAGCCTGTCTTCAAGCCACTGCAAGGAAACACGGCCTCCATTCGAGTCAGGGCTTCTTGGAGTATATGCCACTTGTGACAGCAAACTCAGGGTCCCTCCCTCATACTTATTGCTGAGAGAACCCTCCTCTTGAGGGGCTTGTGAAATGTTGGCCTACATCTTGAGTCTCAGACAGGGAATCAGCTCCCATCTCGAGGCAGTTTGGGGTAGACACAGCATTCCTCGAGTTGCTCTGCTGAACTTTGTATTCCTATAGACTTGGCATGTTGTTCTCGGGGAACCTCTGGAGTTTCCTGACGGGAGTCAAGCCACTGGTCGTGTGTGATGTGGAACGGGGTTTGGACCTGGAGTCAATGCAGGGGAAGCGGGCCTCATCTCGAGTTGACTTGGGGTACATGAAGCTCCTTCTCTAAGCTGGTTGAACTCACGGTCCCTCTTTACTTGTGACAGTGTACTTGCGGATTTTCTCGAGATCCATCATGCAAGTCGAGGCTCCTGACATGTTTCATGGGAATCACGGAATTGTTCTGCATGCAATGAAGGGAAATCGGGCCTCATCTCGCTTGGAGGGGGAAGTCTCACGGTATTTCTCGAGTTGCGACTGGTGAGAGGGTAACAGGCAGGAAGGCCAGGGGTCTCCAAATGGAAAAAAGAAGCTGCAGGTGCCAGACATTTTTATCTCTCTTAAGCGGCAGGAAGAAACAAACCAGCGATATGTTTTTCCTTCTCTATACAAATTTAAAAGAGGTTTCTCTTAAAGTGCTGTGTTGCCATGACACCTGGTCTCACCTGAAGCTAACTACTCTCAAACCTTGAGTTGACCAATACGTTTCTTTTTCGTATGGAAATGTTGTCTTAAGGTATGTTAATGAACCCCAGACTCTATCTTCAAGTTGGTTCCTCCAAATGGCCTAAATTTACTTACTCAGGTATTGTTCCCCTAATCTATGTAAATGAAATTATTTGTTGGTATTCTGCCCTTCTACAAGATTCAAGTCAATCGTTTTATGGCCAGGGATGAATTATCTGGTATCATTTTAAATTTTATGACATCCTTTTCATTAACAGACTGTGAGTGACTATATAACAGACAGCTAAAGACTAGAAGGGGGGTATTCTTTTGCCCCCTTCTGATGCCTATGTCAGAAGCTTTCTCTATCTCCTTTATACTTTAATAAAACTTTATTACACAAAAGCTCTGAGCGATCCAGCCTCGTCTCTGGCCCTGGATTGAATTCGTCTCCTCCGGAGGCCAAGAATCCCGCGTCTAATCGTTCAACAACAACCTTTCATCTTGGGGACTCGTCCGGGATCCTTCAAGACAAGGTAAAGATGCTTGGAGCTCTAGTTCTTTGTTCTCCTAACAAACATGTTTTCTGCTGTACTTTACTAACTCTTTAGTGTGCTTGTGTAAATAAATAAAACGCCCTCACAAAACAAATAAAGAGCCCTGCTCTGCGGTTCCGCGGCGACCTCATAAGGCTTATGACAAAAACCTGTCGGGGGTTTATACCAACCTGCCAATGCCAAGAGACAACCAATGTCTTCTTCAAAAACCGACCAAAAACGGGCAAAGCGTGTGGACCGAACTCTCCTTTCTCGGTCAACTTTTCGGTCTCTTTGACCATTTCATAACTCCTTTAAAATTAAAAGTTCTAACCTAATCTATCGGATCATAGGCTTTCAAGGGACTTGTAATCTATGTTGCTACTCTGCTGTGGCCTAGGTCTCAAACTTAAATTGGTAGTCAAAAAGCGCCTAGCCTCGCTAGGCATAAAAAGTTCAAAAGCTAGATAGAGCTCTAACTCCCAGAACATCTCTGAGGTTAAAGGTGACTCAGATTAGAGCTACAGTGGTTTTCTTTCCCTTTGGTAACACTGGCTCTTAGTAGACCAGAGGAGGCTCTTATATCGGTGTGGTAACACTTAAAAAAAACCTCTCAGTTTCATGTTTGTATCGGTCTTGCTGTGGTCAAAAATATACTTAGGGTCGTGCACAGGCACTCAGGTGACAAATGTTTCCCCCAGAGGTCTTAGCTTGAAAAACATTCCAAAAAGTTACTCTGATTGCACCCCGGGTGGCATCAGAGACAAGCGAGGTAAAAGGCTAGACGTCAGTCAGGGATGCCGTCAGGTCTACCCCTGGTACATTCCCACCCCGTCTCGGTGGTAAAACCGGGAGGGACGAGTGTGACGCCTGCGTCGATAAGAGACAGACTAAGTCCGACCAAGAAAGAAAAGCTTTTGGTGTAAAGTCTGTCTACACCCCCATCTAGAACAGAGAGAGACGCCTCCGGTAAAAAAAATGGCTCTGGTCGCTTTTTTTCTCTCTTACAGATGAGAGCTAATAATTCCAGCCTCACTCCTTTAAACTGTATCCTAAAAAACTGAAATAGATTTGATCCCCAGGGCTTAAAAAAA
The DNA here is from genome assembly GCA_020976825.1 of Odocoileus hemionus. Taxonomy (NCBI): domain Eukaryota; kingdom Metazoa; phylum Chordata; class Mammalia; order Artiodactyla; family Cervidae; genus Odocoileus; species Odocoileus hemionus. The sequence goes on along the minus strand of JAJLRB010001413.1, from coordinate 75,944 downwards.
AAACACCTGGTCTTCCTATGTGATACTACATAGCCACGGTACCCACTGAAAGACAACAAACGGTGGCCAGTTAGAGGGTCTCTTAAATATAATACTGTTTTACAATTAGACCGGTTCTGTAAAAAACAAAGAAAATAGATAAAAGTAGCGTATGTGTTGCCCTTTTTCTCTCTGCAAAACATGCCAGACTTATGTCCTAAGGGTGTAGATTTGGGTGTAAAACCTTCCGCTCCCCCCTGTCCTCCTACTTTGCCCCCGTATCCGGGGCTCCAAACTGAGACTCAAACTGCTTTGGTCTCAGTAAAAACACAAACTGAGACTCAAACTGCTTTGGTCTCAGTAAAAACACAAACTGAGACTCAAACTGGCCTCTTCTTCGTCTGGTGACATCTAAAAACCCTAAAATAGACTGGTGTAATACTCTGTACCTTAACTATAGACATAATGTGACTTTTGATTTTGATTATACACTGTCTCAGTTTAATGACTATTTTGCTACACATAAGACCAATAGGTCTAGATCTGATGGTTTTTTACCTGATGTTTATCAAATATGAGATGAGGTTATTTGATTAACTCCTAAAAAAAGACGTCTAATATCTACTGCCCCTATATGCTGAGAACAAACTGAGCCATCCCCCAAGGTTAGTCAACAACTTAATTACAATGATTAAAAACAATTAAAATTTTTGCCTCAAAAAATATGTAACGTAATCATTCCCGTGTTTTCCAACCCCAGTTCAAGACCTCCCTTTGCCTGGCCAGACACTAATTGAGACTGCATATCTCAGTCACGCTGGCTTGCTCCAAACGAGACTTATTAGATATGTGACTCTTACCTATGGGCTTGGCTTCCCCCTGGCTGGATAGGGAGATACACCCTGGGTCTAACATTTACTCATGGCTTTATATTTTCAGAGCTTCCAAAAAAGCCTGCTAATTTACCTCACCTTAAAACTCGATAGACAAGGTCTATATTTCACTGGTATGATTATTTGGCTACAGTGTTTGTCCCCTCTTTAGAAACTACAGATGTTATGCTACGAGTAGATGCTTTGACTAATTTTACTCAACAGGCCTTACAAGATTCTCAAAAAGCTATTTCAGCTCTTAATGCTAAACAAACACAAATTAGAAAGGTGATTTTACAAAATAGATTGGCTTTAGATATTCTGACAACTACACAAGGAAAAACTTGTGCCATCATTCATACTCAATGCTACACATATATACCTGATATAAACACTAATGTTACTCATTTTACTAAACACATGAACAAGATGATTGGAGCCATAGATACTCCTGAAGCCTCTATTGCCTCACTTTGAGATACGTTAACTAGTTCCCTATGGTAAAAATCTGTCTTAATTACAATAATTCTGATTGTTTTGTTTTTGCTGTTTACTCCCTGCATCTGTAACTGTGTAACTAGATTTGTTTCTAGTCACATAAAAGCTTTTAAGTTACAAATGGTTGCTCAAACTCCTGCTATCACTACAGCTTCTCCCGACTACTATTTGGGGCCCCTAGATCAGACATCCTCACTATGAAGATTAGGAGAATATGTTGCCTCACCAATTTAGGGACAACGCCCCTTGTCAGCTCAAAAACAGTTATAAAATAAAAACGACGCCCCTTTTCCCTAGGCAACATAATTCTCCTAAAAGAAAAGGGGGGAATGAGAGGGTAACAGGCAGGAAGGCCAGGGGTCTCCAAATGGAAAAAAGAAGCTGCAGGTGCCAGACATTTTTATCTCTCTTAAGCGGCAGGAAGAAACAAACCAGCGATATGTTTTTCCTTCTCTATACAAATTTAAAAGCGGTTTCTCTTAAAGTGCTGTGTTGCCATGACACCTGGTCTCACCTGAAGCTAACTACTCTCAAACCTTGAGTTGACCAATACGTTTCTTTTTCGTATAGAAATGTTGTCTTAAGCTATGTTAATGAACCCCAGACTCGATCTTCAAGTTGGTTCCTCCAAATGGCCTAAATTTACTTACTCAGGTATTGTTCCCCTAATCTATGTAAATGAAATTATTTGTTGGTATTCTGCCCTTCTACAAGATTCAAGTCAATCGTTTTATGGCCAGTGATAAATTATCTGGTATCATTCTAAATTTTATGACATTCTTTTCATTAACAGACTGTGAGTGACTATATAACAGACAGCTAAAGACTAGAAGGGGGGTATTCTTTTGCCCCCTTCTGATGCCTATGTCAAAAGCTTTCTCTATCTCCTTTATACTTTAATAAAACTTTATTACACAAAAGCTCTGAGCGATCCAGCCTCGTCTCTGGCCCTGGATTAAATTCGTCTCCTCCGGAGGCCAAAAATCCCGCGTCTAATCGTTCAACAACAACCTTTCACTGGGACCTGGGGTACATTCTCGAGTTACGGCGGGGATGGTCCTTCAATCCTCGTGTTTGTCTAGCGACGTCAGGACTATGTCGAGTTACAAGGGACACCTCAGGTGTCTTTTCGAGGCTTGGCAGGGCCAAAGGCACGCTTCTCGAGGTGAGGCCGGAGACCCTGGGGCCCGTTCCAGTAGCCACAGGGATACTGGGATTACTGTAAATGTTCAAGAGGTGTCAGTCACCGTCACATTTTGAAGCAGTGAGCTCTGCGTGCCTCTCGACGTATCAGAGTCATGTGAGGCATTGCTTCGAAAGGAATCGGGGACCCAGGGCTTTCTCTAAGGAATCCACAGGGGAGGTAGACATCCCTTCACCTTGTGAGATGAAAGATGAGCCTGTCTTCAAGCCACTGCAAGGAAACCTGGCCTCCTTTCAGGTCAGGGTTTCTCGGTGTATATGCCACTTGAGGTAGCAAACTCAGGGTCCCTCCCTCTTCACTATTGCTGAGAGAATCCTCCTCATGACGGGCTTGTCGGAAGTTGGCCTACGATTTGAGTCTAAACCAGGGAATCAGCTCTCATCTCGAGGCAATTTGGGGTACACGGAGCATTCCTCGATTTGCTCTGCTGAACTAGGTATTCCTCTAGACTTGGCACATTGTTCTCGGGCAAACTCTCGAGTTGCCTAAAGGGAGTGAAGCCACTGGTCGGGATTGATGGGGAACGGGGGATGGCTCTGCAGTCAATTCAGGGGAAGCGACCCTCATTTGGAGTTGATTTGTGGTACATGGATCTCCTTCACAATGCTGGTGTGACCTCAGGGTCCCTCTCTACTTGTGACAGTGTTCTTACGGATTGTCTCGAGATCCATCAAGCAAGTCGAGGTTCCTGACACGTTTCATGGTGATCACGGAATTGCTCTGCATGCAGTGCAGGGGAATCGGGCCTCATCTCAAGTGGAGGGGGAAGTCTCATGGTTTTTCTCGAGTTGAGGCGGGAACTTAGGTTACATTCTCGAGTTATGGGGGGGATGACCCGTCAACCCTCGTGTTTGTTCAGCGACGTCAGGATTCCTGTCGAGTTACGAGGGACACCTCCGGAATCTCTTCGAGGCTTGGCAGGGCTAAGGGACGCTTCTCAAGGTGAGGCGGGAGACCCAGGGGCCCTTTTCTGTAGCCATAGGGATACTGGAAACCCTGTCAATGTTTAAGAGAAATCAGGCCCCGTCACCTTTTGAAGCAGTGAGCTCTACGTGCCTCTCGAGGTGTCAGGGGCATGTGAGGCATTCCGTCGAAAGGAGTCGGGGACCTAGGTCTTTCTCTAGGGACTCCACAGGGGATGCAGACATTCCTTCACCTTCTGAGATGAAAGATGAGCCTGTCATCAAGTAACTGCAAGGAAACCCGTCCTTCTTTCAAATCCGGGCTTCTCGGTGTATAAGCCACTTTAGGCAGCAAACTCAGGGTCCCTCACTCATACCTATTGCTGAGAGAATCCTCCACTTGAGCAGATTGTGGAAAGTTGGCCTACATCTTGAGTCTAAGCCAGGGAATCAGCTCTCATCTCGAGGCAATTTGGGATACACGGAGCATTCCTCGAGTTGCTCTGCTGAATTTGGTATTCCTCTAGACTTGGTACGTTGTTCTCGGGGAACCTCTGGAGGTGCCTAAAGGGAGTCAAGCCTCAGGTCGTGTTTGATTGGGAATGGGGGATGGCTCTGAAATCAATGCATGGGAAGCGAGCCTCATCTCGAGTTGATTTGGGGCACATGGAGCCCCTTCGCTATGCTGGTGTGACCTCAGGGTCCCTCTCTACTTGTTACAGTGTTCTTGCGGATTTTCTCGAGATCTATCAAGTAAGTCGAGGCTGCAGACATGTTTCATGGGGCTCACGGAATTGCTCTGCATGCAGTGCAGGGGAATCGGGCATCATCTCGCTTGGTGGGGGAAGTCTCATGGTTTTTCTCGAGTTGCAGCGGGGACCTGGGTTACATTCTCGAGTTACGGCGGCTATGACCCTTCAACCCTCGTGTTTGTTCAACGAAGTCAGGGCTCCTGTCCCGTTATGAGGGACACCTCAGGAGTCTCTTCGAAGCTTGGCAGTGCAAAAGGGACGCTTCTCGAGGTGAGGCGGGAGACCCAGGGGCCCTTTCCAGTAGCCACAGACATACTGGGATTCCTATCAATGTTCAAGAGGAGTTAGCCTCCATCAAATTTTGAAGCAGTGAGCTCTGTGTGCCTCTCGAGGTGTCAGAGGCATGTGAGGCATTCCTTCGAAAGGAGTCGGGGACCTAGGGCTTTGTCTAGGGAATCCAGAGGTGGTGCAGACATCCCTTCACCTTCTCAGATGAAAGACTAGACTGTATTCAAGCCACTGCAAGGAAACCCGGCCTCCTTTCGAGTCAGGACTTCTCCGTGTATATGCCCATTGAGGCAGCAATCTCAGGGTCCCTCCCTCATACCTATTGCTGAGAGTAGCCTCCTCTTGAGGGCTTGTGGAAAGCTGGCCTACGTCTTGAGTCAAAGCAAGGGAATCAGCTCTCATCTCGAGGCAATTTGGGTTACACGGAGCATTCCTCGAGTTGCTCTGCTAAACTTGGTGTTCCTCTAGACTTTCCAAGTTGATCTCGGGGAACTTCTGGAGGTGCCGAAAGGGAGTCAAGCCTCACGTCGTGTTTGATGGGGAACGGGGGATGGCTCTGAAGTCAATGCGGGGGAAGCGGACCTCATCTCGAGTTGATTTGGGGCACATGGATCCCCTTCGCTATGCTGGTGTGACCTCAGGGTCCCTCTCTACTTGTTACAGTGTTCCTGCGGATTTTCTTGAGATCCATCAAGTAAGTCGAGGCTCCTGACATGTTTCATGGGGCTCACGGAATTGCTCTGCATGCAGTGCAGGGGAATCGGGCATCATCTCGCTTGGTGGGGGAAGTCTCATGGTTTTTCTCGAGTTGCAGCTGGGACCTGGGTTACATTCTCGAGTTACGGCGGCTATGACCCTTCAACCCTCGTGTTTGTTCAACGAAGTCAGAACTCCTGTCGCGTTATGAGGGACACCTCAGGAGTCTCTTCGAAGCTTGGCAGTGCAAAAGGGACGTTTCTCGAGGTGAGGCGGGAGGCCCAGGGGCCCTTTCCAGTATCCACAGGCATACTGGGATTCCTATCAATGTTCAAGATTAGTTAGGCTCCATCAAATTTTGAAGCAGTGAGCTCTGTGTGCCTCTCGAGGTGTCAGAGGCATGTGAGGCATTCCTTCGAAAGGAGTCGGGGACCTAGGGCTTTGTCTATGGAATCCAGAGGTGGTGCAGACATCCCTTCACCTTGTGAGATGAAAGACTAGACTGTATTCAAGCCACTGCAAGGAAACCCGGCCTCCTTTCGAGTCAGGGCTTCTCGGTGTATGTGCCCATTGAGGAAGCAATCTCAGGGTCCCTCCCTCATACCTATTGCTGAGAGAAGCCTCCTCTTGAGGGCTTGTGGAAAGCTGGCCTACGTCTTGAGTCAAAGAAAGGGAATCAGCTCTCATTTCGAGGCAATTTGGGTTACACGGAGCATTCCTCGAGTTGCTCTGCTGAACTTCGGATTCCTCTAGACTTGGCACGTTGTTCTCGGGGAACTTCTGGAGGTGCCGAAAGGGAGTCAAGCCTCACGTCGTGTTTGATGGGGAACGGGGGATGGCTCTGAAGTCAATGCGGGGGAAGCGGGCCTCATCTCGAGTTGATTTGGGGTCCATGGAGCTCCATCGCTATGCTGGTGTGACCTCAGGAACCCTCTCTACTTGTGACAGTGTTTTTGCGGATTGTCTCAACATCCATTAAGCAAGTCGAGGCTGCTGAAATGTTTCATGGGGCTCACAGAATTGCTCTGCATGCAGTGCAGGGGAATCGCTCCTCATCTCGCTTGGTCTCATGGTTTTTCTCGAGTTGCGGTGGGGACCTGGGGTACATTCTGGAGTTACGGCGGGGATGGCCCTTCATCCCTCGTGTTTGTTTAACGAAGTCAGGACTCCTGTCGAGTTACGAGGGACACCTCAGGAGTCTCTTCGAGGCTTGGCAGGGCGAAAGGGATGCTTCTCGAGGTGAGTCGGGGGACCCAATGTCCCTTTCCAGTAGCCTCAGGCATACCTGGTTTCCTATCAATGTTCAAGAGGAGTCAGGCTCCGTCAAATTTTGAAGCAGTGAGTTCTGTGTGCCTTTCAAGTTGTTAGAAGCATGTGAGGCTTTCCGTCGAAAGGAGTCGGGAACCTAGGGCTTTCTCTAGGACTCCACAGGTGGTGCAGACATCCCTTCACCTTGTGAGATGAAAGACTAGACTGTATTCAAGCCACTGCAAGGAAACCTGGCCTCCTTTCGAGTCAGGGCTTCTCGGTGTATATGCCCATTGAGGCAGCAATCTCAGGGTCCCTCCCTCATACCTATTGCTGAGAGAAGCCTCCTCTTGAGGGGCTTGTGGAAAGTTGGCCTACGTCTTGAGTCTAAGCCAGGGAATCAGCTCTCATCTCGTAGCAATTTGGGGTACACTGAGCATTCCTCGAGTTGCTCTGCTGAACTTGGTATTCCTCTAGACTTGGTACGTTGTTCTCGGGGAACCTCTGGAGGTGCCTAAAGGGAGTCAAGCCTCAGGTCGTGTTTGATGGGAACGGGGGATGGCTCTGAAATCAATGCATGGGAAGCGGGCCTCATCTCGAGTTGATTTGGAGCACATGGAGCCCCTTCGCTATGCTGGTGTGACCTCAGGGTCCCTCTCTACTTGTTACAGTGTTCTTGCGGATTTTCTAGAGATCCATCAAGCAAGTCGAGGCTCCTGACATATTCCATGGGGCTCAAGTAATTGCTCTGCATGCAGTGCAGGGGAATCGGGCATCATCTCGCTTGGTGGGGGAAGTCTCATGGTTTTTCTCGAGACTAGAAGGGGGGTATTTTTTTGCCCCTTTGTGCCTATTCAGAAGCTTTTTTAATCTCCTTTATACTTAATAAAACTTTTTTACACAAAAGCTGGCGGACCGCCCGCCCTTGGCCCTGGATTAAATTTGTCTCCCCCGGGGCCAAAAACCCCCGCGTCTAACGTTAACAAACAACCTTTCATTTGGGGATCGCCCGGGATCTTAAGACAGGTAAAGATGCTTGGAGCTCTTTTCTTTGTTCTCCAAACAAAATTTTTTTGCTGTATTTTACTAACTTTTTAGTGTGTTTGTGTAAAAAAAAAAAAACGCCCTCACAAAACAAATAAAGACCCCGGGCTTGGGGTTCCCGGCGACCTCAAAAAGGCTTAGACAAAAACCTGTGGGGGGGTTTATCCAACCTGCCAATGAAAAACAACAATGTCTTCTTAAAAAACCGACAAAAACGGGCAAAGCGTGTGGCCCGAACTCTCCTTTCTGGGTCAATTTTTCGGTCTCTTTAAATTTTCATAACCCCTTTAAAATTAAAAATTTTAACCTAATCTAGGGATAAAGGGTTTTAAAGGGGATTGTAATTTTTGCTCTCTGCGTGGCCTGGTCTCAAACTTAAAATTGGTGTCAAAAGCCCCTAGCCTCGTAGGCATAAAAGTTCAAAAGCTAGATAGAGCTCTAACTCCCGAACATCTTGAGGTTAAAGGGACTCAATTAGAGCTACATTTTTTTCTTTCCCTTGGTAACACGGCCTTATTTGCCCAGGGGAGGTTTATTCTGTGGTAACATTTTAAAAAAACCTCTCTTTTCATTTTTTTCGGTTTTGCGTGGAAAAAATTACTTAGGGTCGTGAAGCACTCGGGTGACAAATGTTTCCCCAAGGTTTTAGTTTGAAAACTTCCCCAAAAATTTTCTGATTGCACCCGGGTGGCATCAGAGACAAGCGGGGGTAAAGGGCTGACGTCTCGGGGTCCCGTCGGGTTCCCCTGGTCTTTTCCCACCCGTCTCGGGGGAAAACCGGGAGGACGAGTGTGCGCTGGTTAAGGGGACAGACTAAGCCCGACAAAAAAGAAAGCTTTTGGTTTTTAAAAGTCTGTCTACACCCCCCTAAAACGAAGAGACGCCCCTTAAAAAAATGGCCTGGTCGCTTTTTTTTCTCTCTTACAGATGAATAATAATTTCCAGTCACTCCTTTAAACGTACCCTAAAAAACTGAAATAGTTTTGATCCCCGGGCTTAAAAAAAAAAACACCTGGTCTTCCTAGGATAACATACCCACGGACCCACGAAAGACAACAAACGGTCCCCATTTTGGGGCCCTTTAAATATTACTTTTTTACAATTAGCCCCGGTTCTGTAAAAACAAAGAAAATAGATAAAAGAGCGTATGTGTTCCCCTTTTTCTCTGAAAAACATGCCAACTTATGCCTAAGGGTTTGTTTTGGGGGTGTAAAACCCTTTCCCGCCCCCCCCTGCCTCCTCTTTCCCCCCCGTATCCGGGGCCCCAAAAACTGAGACTCAAATTTTTTGGTCTCAGTAAAAAACAAACTGAGACTAAAAATGTTTTTTGGTTCAGTAAAAACACAAACGGACTAAAAAACGGGGCCTCTTTTTTTCGTTGGGACATCTAAAAACCCTAAAATAGACGGGTGTAATTCCTGTCCCTTTAACTAAAACAAAATGATTTTGATTTTGATTATCCCTGTCTCAGTTTAAGACTATTTTGACAATAAGACCAATAGGTCTGATCTGATGGTTTTCCCTGAGTTTATCAAAATGAATAGGTTATTTGATTAACCCCTAAAAAAAAAAGTCTAATATCAGCCCAATATGCTGAGAACAAATGACCACCCCCCAAGGTTAGCAAAAACTTAATTACAATGATTAAAAAAAATTTAAAAAATTTTTCCTCAAAAAATTGTAACGTAATCTTTCCCCGTTTTTCCCAACCCCAGTTAAAGACCCCCCTTTGCCTGGCAGCACTAATTGAGACTGCTTTTCTCAGTCACGCGGGCTTGCCCCAAAAACGAGACTTTTAGATATGTGACTTTTCCCTAGGGTTTGGCTTCCCCCGGGCTGGTGGGGAGATACACCCGGGGTCTAACTTTTACTCAGGTTTTAAATTTTAAAGGGCTTCCAAAAAGCCTGAAATTTACCTCCCCTTTAAAAACTCATAGACAAGGTCTATATTTCACTGGTATGATTTTTGGTACAGTTTTGTCCCCTCTTTAGAAATACAGATTTATGTACGAGTAATTTGAAAATTTTACTCAACAGGCCTTACAAGTTTCCCAAAAAAGCTATTTCGCTCTTAATGCTAAAAAAACACAAATTAGAAAGGTGATTTTACAAAATAAGGGGTTTAGATTTTTGACAATCACAAGGAAAAAATTTGCCCATTCATACTCAATGCTACCAATTACCTGAAATAAACACATGTTACTCATTTTACTAAAAAATGAACAAGATGTTGGGGAGCATAGATACCCCTGAAGCCTTAGCCTCATTTTGGATACGTTAACTAGTTCCCTTTAAAAAAACTGTTTAATTACAATAAATTTATTGTTTTTGTTTTTGCTGTTTATCCTGCATCTGTAACTGTGTAATAGATTTGTTCATCACATAAAGTTTAAATTACAAATGGGTTTCTCAACTCCCCGCTATCCCCAGCTTTCCCCACTACTTTTGGGGCCCCCAAACAGACATCTCACATAAATTGGAAATATGTTGCCCACCCAATTTTGGGACAAGCCCCCTTTTCAGCTCAAAAAAAGTTTAAATAAAAAAGACCCCCTTTCCCCAGGCAACAAAATTTTCCCAAAAAAAAAGGGGGAAGAGAGGGGAAAGGCAGGAAGGCCCGGGGTCTCAAATGGAAAAAAAAAGCTGCAGGTGCAGACATTTTTTTTCTCTCTTAAGCGGCGAAAAACAACCAGCGTAGTTTTTTTTTCTCTATACTATTTAAAAAACGGTTTCTTTAAAGTGCTGTGTTTCCATGACACCTGGTCTCACCTGAAGCTAACTACTCTCAAAAACCCTTTAGTTGACCAAAACTTTCTTTTTCGTATGAAAGTTGTCTTAAGCTATGTTAATGAAACCCCAGACTCGTCTTTAAGTTGGGTTCTCCAAATGGCCTAATTTACTTACTAGGGATTGTTTCCCCCTAATCTAGTAAAAGAAAATTTTTTGTTGGATTTGCCCTTTTACAAGATTCAAGTCAACGTTTTTTGGGCCCGTGTAATTATCTGTATATTCTAAATTTTAGACATTCTTTCTTTTAAAAGACTTGATGTTATAACAGACAGCTAAAAACTAAAGGGGGGTTTCTTTGCCCCCCTTTTGAAGCTAGTCAAAAGCTTTTTCTATTTTTATACTTTAAAAAAACTTATTACACAAAAGCTTGACGATCCAGCCTCGTCTCTGGCCCCGGGTTAAAATTTGTCCCTCCGGGGCCAAAAAAACCGCGTTAATCGTTCAACAACAACCCTTTTACTGGGGGCCCCGGGGGTTCATTCTCGAGTTTCGGCGGGATGGTCCTTCATCTCGTGTTTGTTAGCGCTCAGGGCTTGCCCGGTTTCAAGGGAAACCCCCCAGGGTCTTTTTGAGGCTTGGCAGGGCCAAGGACGCTTCTCGAGGTGGGCCGGGACCCGGGGGGGGTTCCAGTCCCGGATATGGATTACTGTAAATGTTCAAGAGGTGTCAGTCACCGTCACATTTTGAAGCGTAGCTCTGGTGCCCCTTTGCGTATCAGATCATGTGGGCATTGCTTCGAAAGGAATCGGGGGCCCAGGGCTTTCTTAAGGAATCCACAGGGGGGGTAGGGCATCCTTCACCTTGTAGATGAAAAATGGCCGGGCTTTAAGCCAGGGAAAGGAAACCCGGCCCCCTTTCAGGTCAGGGTTTCTCGGGGTTATGCCATTGAGGTGCAAATCAGGGTCCCCCTCTTCACTATTGTGAGAGAATCCTCCTCTGACGGCTTGTCGAAATTGGCTACGATTTGAGTCTAAACCAGGGAATCGCTCTATCTCGAGGGAATTTGGGTACACGGGCATTCCTCGATTTGCTTGCTGAATAGGGATTCCCTGACTTGGCACATTGTTCTCGGGCAAACTCTCGGTGCCCAAAGGGGGGTGAAGCCACTGGTCGGGGTTTGGGGAACGGGGGATGGCTCTGCAGTCAATTCAGGGGGAAGGACCCTATTTTGGGGTTGATTTGTGGGAATGGATCCCTTCACAATGCTGGTGTGACCCCGGGTCCCTCTCTACTTGTGACAGTGTTCTTTTCGGATTTTTCCCGGGTCCTCAAGCAATCGGGTTCTGACCGTTTTTATGGGATCAGGAATTGCTCTGCGCGTGAGGGGGAAACGGGGGCCCCCCTTTAATGGAGGGGGGGTTCATGGTTTTTTTTCGAGTTGAGGGGGGGAACTTAGGTTACATTCTCGAGTTATGGGGGGGTGACCCCTCAACCCTCGTGTTTGTTCAGCGAGTCAGGATTCCTGTGAGTTAGAGGGGCACCTCCGGGAAATTTTTGAGGTTGGCAGGGGTAAGGGGCGCTTCTCAAAGGGGAGGGGGGAGACCCCGGGGCCCTTTTTGTGCTGGGATACTGGAAACCCCCGTCAAGTTTAAAAGAAAACGGCCCCACTTTTTAAGCAGTGGCTCTCGTGCCCCCTTCGAGGGTAGGGGGATGTAGGCATTCCGCGAAAGAGTCGGGGGGCCAGGTCTTTCTCGGGGCCCCCAGGGGGGTGCGACTTCCTTCACCTTCTGAGAGAAAAATGACCTGTCATCAAGTAATGCAAGGAAAAACCCCTCCTTTTTCAAAACCGGGGTTCTCGGGGTTAAGCCCTTTTGGGGAGCAAAATCGGGGCCCCCCCTCATACCTATTGCTGGAGAATCCTCCACTTGGCAGATTTGGAAAGTTGGCCTACATCTTGAGTCTAAGCCAGGGAAACAGCTCTCATCCGAGGGTTGGGTACCGGAGCATTCCTCGATTGCCTTTCTGAATTTGGTTTTCCCCTAGACTTGGGGACGTTGTTCTGGGAACCTCTGGGGGGCCCAAAGGGAGTCAGCCTAGGTCGTGTTTGATTGGGATGGGGTTGCTCTGAAATCAATCAGGGAAACGGCCTCATTTGAGTTGATTGGGGCACATGGAGCCCCTTCGTATGTGGGGGGACCTCAGGGGCCCTTTTATTGTTACAGTGTTCTTGCGGATTTTTTTCGAGATCTATCAAGTAAGTCGAGGCTGCAGACATTTCTGGGGCCAGGGAATTTCTCTGATGCAGTGAGGGGAAACGGGATCATCTCGTTTGGGGGGGAAGTTCTGGGTTTTTCTCGATTGCACGGGGACCGGGGTTTCATTCTCGAGTTAGGGGTTGACCTTCAACCCTCGTTTTTGTTTAACGAAGTCAGGACTCCTGTCCCCTTTGAGGGCACCCCGGGGTCTCTTCGAAACTTGGCATGCAAAAGGGGCGCTTCTCGGGTGAGGCGGGGGACCCCGGGGCCCCTTTCCCGTACCACAGAATACTGGATTTCCCACAAAAGTTCAAGAGGGGTTAGCCCCATCAAATTTTTAAGAGTGAGCTTGTTGCCTCTCCGGGTGTCAGGTGGAGGCTTCCCTTGAAAGGAGTCGGGGCCCAGGGCTTTGTCTAGGGGAAACCAAGGGGGTGCAGACATCCCTTCACCTTTCGATGAAAGACTAACGTATTTCAAGCCCCTGCAAGGAAACCCGGCCCCCCTTTCGATAGGACTTCTCCGTTATATGCCCCCTTTAGGCAGCAATCTCAGGGTCCCCCCTCATACCTATTTCTGAATAGCTCCCCTTGAGGGGTTGTGGAAAACTGGGCCTAGTCTTGACAAAGCAAGGGAAACAGTCTCTTTCGAGGGAATTTGGGTTTTCAGGGGCATTCCCGGTTGCTCTGCTAAATTGGTGTTTCCCCTAGCTTTCCCAAATTTATCTCGGGGAATTCTGGAGGTGCCCAAAGGGAGTCAAACCTCACGTCGTGTTTGAAAGGGAACGGGGGATGGCTCTGAAGCAATGCGGGGGAAGCGGACCCCATCCGAGTTGATTTGGGGGACTGGACCCCCTTTGTATGCTGGGTGACCTCAGGGTCCCTCTCTATTGTTAAGGTTTTTGGGATTTTTGGATCCCTAAAATAAGGCGGGCTCCCGACAGTTTCAGGGGGCCACGAATTTGTCTCTCAGTGCAGGGGAAACGGGCTATTCGTTTGGTGGGGGAAGTTTAGGTTTTTCTCGGTTGAGCGGGGGCCCGGGTTACATTTCGAGTTAGGCGGCTTGACCCCTTTAACCCCGTGTTTTTTTCAACGAAGTCAGAATCTGTGCGTTTGATGACACCTAGGAGTCTCTTCGAAGCTTGGCGTGCAAAAAAAGGGGGGACGGGGTTTTTTTTTCCGAGGGTTTAGGGGGGGAGGCCCAGGGGCCTTTCAGTATCCACGGGGGAACGGGTCCTTCAATGTTCAAAGATTAGTTAGGGTCATCAAATTTTGAAGCGTGGCCTGGGCCTTCGAGGTGTCGAGGCAGTGAGGGATTCCTTCGAAAGGGTCGGGGGGCCTAGGGGTTTTTCTTGGAATCCAGAGGTGGGGCAGACATCCCCTTTACCTTTTGAGATGAAAGACGACTGTATTTAAGCCCCTGCAAAAGGAAACCCGGCCTCCCCTTTTGAGTAGGGGGTTCTGGTGTTTGCCCTTTAGGAAGCAATTCGGGTCCCTCCCCATACCTATTGCTGAGAGAAGCCTCCTCTTGGGGCTTTTGGGAAAAGGGCCCCACGTCTTGAGTCAAAAAAAGGGAATCATCCCATTTTGAGGGGAATTTGGTTACACGGAGCATTTCCCCGAGTTTTTCCTGCTGAACTTCGGTTCCCTGACTTGCCGTTGTTCTGGGAATTCTGGAGGTGCCGAAAAGGGGCAACCTCACGTCGTGTTTTTATGGGGAAAGGGGGGGGCTCTGAAGCAATGCGGGGGAAGCGGGCCCCACTCGAGTTGATTTGGGGTCCATGGAGTCCATCCTATGCGGTGTGAATTAGGACCCCCTTCTACTTGTGACAGGTTTTTGCGGATTGTCTCAACCCTTAACAAGTCGAGGTGCTGAATGTTTCTGGGCTCACAAGAATTGCTCTGCATGCAGTGCAGGGGAATCGTCCCTTTTTGCTTGGTTTCATGGTTTTTTTTCCCAGTTGCGGTGGGGACCTGGGGTACATTCTCGAGTTTTGGGGGGATGGCCCCTTTATCCCCCGTGTTTTGTTTAAAGAAATCGGACTCCCGTGATTTTCGAGGACCCTAGGGGTCCTTTGAGGTTTGGGAGGGCGAAAGGGGTGCTTCTCGAGGGGATGGGGGGGGCCCCAAATTCCCTTTCCCCTAGCCCCAGGCATACCCGGTTTCCTTCAATGTTCAAGAGGGGTCAGGCTCCGTCAAATTTTGAGCGTGAGTTCTGTGTGCCTTTCAAGTTTTTAAAACATGTGAGGCTTTCGTCGAAAGGGGTCGGAACTGGACTTTCTCTAGGACTCCCAGGTGGTGAGAATCCCCTTTACCTTGTAATGAAAAACAGACTGTATTCAAGCCACGAAGGAAACTGGTCCTTTCGAGTCGGGCTTTCGTGTATATGCCCCTTGAGGCAGCAAACCAGGGCCTCCCATACCTATTTTGAAGGAAACCCCTCTTTAGGGGTTGTGGAAAGTGGGCCCCCTCTTGAGTCTAAGCCAGGGAATCAGCTTCTCTCGGGGCAATTTTGGGGGACACTGAATTCCTCGAGTTGTCTGCTGAATTGGGTTTTCCCCTTTGACTTGGTGTTGTTCTCGGGGGAACCCTGGAGGGGCCCAAAAGGAGTCAACCTCAGGGGGTGTTTGATTGGGAACGGGGGATGGCTCTGAAATCAATGCATGGGAAAGGGGGGGCCCCATCTCGAGTTGATTTGGAGCACATGGAGCCCCCTTTGCTATGCTGGTGTACCTCGGGTCCCTCTCTACTTGTTACAGTGTTCTTGCGGTTTTTGAGATCCAAAAAGCAAGTCAGGTCCTGACTATTCCTGGGGCTCAAGTAATTGCTTGAATGCAAGCAGGGTAATGGCATTTCTCGCTTGGTCGGGGGAAATCTCTGGTTTTTTTTCTCGATTTTGCAAAGCCGGGACCGGGTATATTCTCGAGTAACGGCGGGGGGATGACCCTTCAACCTGTGTTTGTTTAATTTTAAAGTCAGGAAAATTTTTGTCGCGTTTTATGAGGGGCACCTCAGGAGTTCTTCGAAGTTGGCATGCCAAAGGGGAACTTTAAGGGGTTTGGGGGAGACCCCGGGTCCTTTCCTAGCCCCCAGGCATACTGGGATTCCTACAATGTTTAAAAGGATTAGGCTCCATCAAAATTTTAAGCAGTGAGCCTGTGTGCCCCTTTGAGGTTAAAAGGATTTAGGCATTCCTTCGAAAAGGGGTCGGGGACCTTGGGCTTTGTTAGGAATCGAGGTGGTGCGCATCCCCCTTTACCTTTCAGATGAAAAAACTAGACGTATTAAGCCACTGCAAGGAAACCCGGGGTCCTTTCGAGCAGGACTTTTGGTAATGCCCCTTGAGGGGAAACAATCTCGGGCCCTCCGATCCATTGCTGAAGGGAGCCCCCTCTTGGGGTTGTAGAAAGCTGCCCACGCTTGAGTCAAAGCAAGGGGGAAACGCTCTCATCTCGAGGCAATTTGGGTTTAAACCCGGGGCATTCTCGGGTTGCTTGCTAAATTGGGTTTCCCCTTTGCTTGGAATTTTTCGGGGGAATTCTGGAGTGCCGAAAGGGAGTCAAGCCCCCCCGTCGGTTTTATGGGGAACGGGGATGGCTTGAAATAATGCGGGGGGAAGCGGGGCCCCATCTCGAGTGTTTGGGGGGCCCTGGAGTCCTTAGGATGCTGGGTGATTCAGGAACCTCTCTACTTTGACGTGTTTTTGCGGGGTTGTTCAACATCCATTAAGAAATCGAGGCTCCCGACATGTTTTATGGGGGCCCGGAATTGTCTGCATGCGTGCAGGGAAATCGCCCCCTCTCTTGGGGTCATGGGTTTTCTCGAGTAACGGCGGGGTTGCCCTTCATCCCGTTTTGTTCAACGAAGTCAGGACTCATGCGATTTCGGGGACACCTCAGGAGCTCTTCGAGGCTTGGCAGGCAAAAGGGATGCTTTTCGAGGTGGTCGGGAGCCCGGGGCCCTTTCCGTAGCCAAGCGAAATGGATTCCTGTCGATGTCAAAATCAGGGACCTCACCTTTTTTAAGCATGAGCTTGCGTGCCTCGGAAGTGAGAGGCATGTGAACATTGCTTTTAATGGGGTGGGCCCCGGGCTTTCCTAGGAACTCAAATAGTGATGCAGACATCCCTTTCCCCTTTTGAGGAAAGATGACCGTTCAAAACCCTGAAAGGGAAAACGGCCTCCTTTTGAGTCGGGCTTCTTGGGTTATGTCACTTGTGAAGCAAAAAGGGGGGCCCCTTCCCCATACTTATTGCGGGGGAACCCCCCCTCTTTAGGGGCTTTTTAAATGTTGGCTAATCCTGAGTCCGACGGGAAATCGCTCCCATCCGAGGGAGTTTGGGGTAGACACAGCATTCCTCGAGTTGCCTGCTGAACTTTTTATTTTCCCCATGACTTGGGTGTTGTTCTCGGGGAAACCCCTGGATTTCTGCGGGGTCAACCCCCCGGTCGTGTGTTTGTGGAACGGGGTTTTTCACCGGGGTCAATGCAGGGGAAAACGGGGCCCCTCTCGAGTTGACTTGGGGTACAAAGCTCCTTTTTCTAAGCTGGTTGACTCCCGGGCCTCTTTTCTTGTGACAGTTTTTACTTGCGGATTTTTTCGGCCCTCAGAATCGGGTCCTACATGTTTTATGGGGAATACGGAATTGTTTTGATGCAATGAAGGGAAAGGGGGCCTCATCTCGCTTGGAGGGGGAACCCCCGGTATTTCTCGGGTTGCGATGGGGGCCGGGGTCATTCTCGAGTTACGGGGGGGAGGTCCTTCAACTCGGTTTGCTAGCGACTCGGGGCATGTCGAGTTCAAGGAACCTCAGGTGTCTTTTGAGGCTTGGGAGGGGCCAAAGGAGTTCTCGAGGGGGCCGGGGGGACCCTGGGGCCCTTCCCGTGCCACAGGGGTACGGGGTTTCTGTAAAATTTCAAGAGGTGTTATCACCCTCCTTTTTTAAGCAGTGAGCTCTGCGTGCCTCTCGACGTATCGATCATGTGAGGCATTGCTTCGAAAGGAATCGGGGGCCCCGGGTTTTCTCTGGAATCCACAGGGGGGTAGACACCCTTTACCTTGTAGTGAAAAATGAGCCCGTTTCAAGCCCTGAAAAGGAAACCTGGCCTTTCAGGTCAGGGTTTTCGGTGATATGCCCCTTTGAGGTAGCAAATCAGGTCCCCCCTCTTCACATTGTAGAGAAACCCCCTCATGAGGGGTTGTCGGGAAATTGGGCCTACGATTTTGGGCAAACCCGGAATCAGCTTCTTCGAGGCAAATTTGGGGGTACACGGAGATTCCTCGATTTTCTTGGAAAAAGGGATTCCTCTAACTTGGGCCCTTTTTCGGGGAAACTCTCAGTTCCCTAAAGGGAGTGAACCCCTGGTGGGGTTGTGGGAAGGGGGGGTGGCTCTGCAGTCAAATTAGGGAAGCGCCCCCCATTTGGAGTTGATTTTGGTACTGGATCCTTCCAAAGTGGTGTGACCTCAGGGGCCCTCTTATGTGACAGGGTTTTTTAGGGTTGTTCAGTCCATCAAGAAGTCGAGGGGTTCTGACACGTTTCATGTGATCACGGAATTGCTTGATGCAGTGGGGGAATCGGGGGTCATCTCAAGTGGGGGGAAAGTCCATGGTTTTTTTTTGAGTTTTGGCGGGAAATTAGGTTACATTGAGTTTGGGGGGGAGGGCCCTCAACCCCCCTGTTTGTTCGCGACGTCAGGTTCCTGTGGTTAGGGGACACCTCCGGGGAAACTTTCGAGGCTTGGCAGGGGGTAAGGGGCCTTCTCAAGGGAAGGGGGGGAGACCCAGGGCCCCCTTTTGTGCCATGGGGGTACTGGAAAACCTTTTCAATGTTTAAGAAATCAGGCCCCCTCACCCTTTTTAAGCTGAGCTCTACGTGCCTTTTGAGGGTCAGGGGGGATGTGAGGCATTCCCCGAAAGGGTGGGGACCCAGGGCTTTTCTAGGGATCCCCAGGGGATGCAACATTCCTTCACCTTTTGAGATGAAAGATGAGTGTATCAAATAACTGCAGGAAACCCCTCCTTTTTTTCAAATCCGGGTTTTCGGGGTTTTAACCCTTTAGGGGAGCAAATCGGTCCCCCCTCCTACCTTTTCTGAGGAACCCCCCACTTGAGCGGTTTTTGGGAAAGTTGGCCCACATTTGGTTAAGCCGGGAATAGCTCTCTCTCGAGGGAATTTGGGGTACCGGAGCATTCCTCGGTTGCTCTGTGAATTTGGTATTCCCCTGCTTTGGGACGTTGTTCTCGGGGGAACCCCTGGGGTGCCCAAAGGGGGTCAAGCCCCAGGGCGTGTTATGGAAAGGGGGATGGCTCTGGATCAATGCAGGTGTGAAGCGGCTTCATCTCGAGTTGATTTGGGGTCATGAGCCCTTCGTGATGCTGTGTGGCCTCAGGGTCCCCTCTCTACAGTGAGCCAAGTGTTTTTTTTGCGAATGTCTCGACCTCACCCACCAGCACTATGTCGAGGCTCCTGACATGTTTTAATGGGGCTCACGGAATTGCACTACATGCATTGAAGGGGGAATCGGCCTCATCTCGCATTGGAGGGATGTCTCATTGTTTTGCTCGAGTTGCTCGGCGGGGACCTGGGGTACATTCATCGAGTTACGGCGGGAATGGCCCTTCAACCCTCGGTTTTTGTTCAAGCGATGTCAGACTCCTGTCGAGTTAGGGACATCTCAGGAGTGCTCCTTTGAGGCATGGCGGGCAAAGGGACGCTTCTCGCGAGTGAGTCGGGAAGACCAGGTTCCCTTTCCAGTAGCCTCCGGGATACTGGGATTCCTGTCAATGTTTTCAAGAGGAGTCAGGATTCGTTAAATTTGAAGCAGTGAGCCTGCGTAGCCGGTCTCGAGGTGTTCAGAGGCATGTGAGGCATTCCGCCGAAAGAAGTCGGGGACTTACTCTTTCTCTAGGACTCCACAGGAGGTGTGCAAGACCATCCCTTCACCTGTGAGATGAAAGACTAGACGGTATTGAAGCCACTGCAAGGAAACAACGGCCTCCTTTCCGGCGTGCGAGGTGCGAGTCTCGGTTTATATGTCCCATCGAGGCAGCAATCTCAGGGTCCCTCCCTCAACCTATTGGAGAGTACCCCCTCTTTAGGGGTTTTGGGAAAACTGGGGCCCACGTCTGATCAAAGCAAAGGGGGTCACTCTCATTCGAGGGCAATTTGGGTTCCAAAAGGGGCTTTTCCCGAGTTGTTTCTAAACAGGTGTTCCTCTAGACTTGGCCGTGTTCTCGGGGAAACTCTGGGAGTTGCCGAAAGGGAGTCAAGCGGCTCACGTCGTGTTTGATGGGGAACGGGGGATGGCTCTGAGTTCATTGCAGGGGAAAGCTTGGGCTTCATCTCGAGTCTATGAAGTTTGGGGCCCATTGGAGCCCCTTCGAAAAGTGGGGGTGACCTCAGGGTTTCCCCCTTTTTTTGTTTTCAGTGTTTTGTGGTTTTCTCGAGATCCTCAAATAAGTCGAGGTGCTGACTGTTTTTAGGGCTCCGGCATTTCCTGCATGCATGCAGGGGAATCGGGTCCTCGTTGGTGGGTTAAGTCTCATGGTTTTTCTCGAGTTGCAGCGGGGACCTGGGTTACATTCTGAGTTACGGCGGCTATGACCCTTCAACCCTCGTGTTTGTTAACGAAGTCAGAACCCCGTCGCTTTTGCGGACCCCTCAGGAGTCTCTTCGAACTTGGCAGTGCAAAAAAGGGCGTTTCCGGGTGAGGCGGGAGGCCCAGGGGGCCCCTTTTCCGTTCCACAGGCTATGGGATTCCTATCAAAGTTCAAGATTGTTAGGCTCCACAAATTTTTAACCAGTGAGCTCGTGTGCCCCCCAGGGGTCAGAGGTGTGACATTCCTTGAAAGGGTCGGGGGGCCTAGGGGGTTTTTTAGGGAATCCCGAGGTGGTGCAGACATCCCTTACCTTTTGAATGAAAGTTAGACTGTATTCAAGCCCCTGCAAGAAACCCGGCCCCCATTCAGTAGGGTTCTCGGTGTTGTGTCTTGAGGAAGAATCTCAGGGTCCCTCCCCCATACCCATTTTGAGGAAGCCCCCTTTGAGGGCTTTTGAAATGGCCTACGTTTGAGTCAAAGAAAGGGAATCAGTCCATTTCGAGGAATTTGGGTTACACGGACATTTTTTGGTTGCTTGTGAACTTGGGATTCTCTAGCTTGGGACTTGTTTTGGGGGAAATTCTGGGGTGCCGAAAGGAGTAAACCCCACGTCGTTTTGATGGGGACGGGGGATGGTCGAAGTTTAAAGCGGGGGAAGCGGGGGCCCCTCTCGAGTTGATTTGGGGTCCCTGGACTCCATCGCTTGCTGGTGTGACCTCAGGAAACCCCTCTACTGTGACAGTGTTTTTGCGGATTGTTCAACACCTTAAACAAGTCGAGGGTGCTGAAATGTTTTATGGGGCTCACAGAAATTTCCTTTCTGCAGTGCAGGGGAAACGTCCTCTCTCGCTTGGTCCCAAAGGTTTTTTTTGAGTTGCGGTGGGGGCCCGGGGTACTTCTGAGTTACGGCGGGGAGGGCCCCTTCCCCTCGTTTTTTTCAACGAAGTCAGGACCCCTGTCGATTTAAAGGGGGGCACCTCGGGACTCTTCAGGCTTGGCGGGGAAAAAAGGATGCTTCTCGGGGTATGGAACCCAGGTCCCTTTCCAGTAGCCACAGCGATACGGGGTTTTCTGTCTGTTCAAGGGGATCAACCCCCGCACCTTTTAAACAGTGAGCTCTGCGTGCCTCTGGAATGTAAAGGGGTGGGGAGACATTGCTTTGAATGGTCGGGCCCCGGGGCTTTCTCTGGAACTAAAAAAGTGATCAGACACCCTTCCCCTTTGTGAGATGAAAATAGCCTGTCTTCAACCACGCAAAAACACGGCCCCCATTCGAGTCAGGGCTTCTTGGACATAGCCACTTGGCGCAAACTCAGGCCCCTCCTCATACTTTTTGCTGAGAAAACTCTCCCTTGAGGGCTTGTGAAATGTTGACCACACTTGGTTCAAAGGGAATCCCTCCCTCCGGGGCGTTGGGGTAAACACAGCTTTCCTCGAGTTGCCTGTGAACTTTTATTCTATAACTTGGCATGTTGTTCTCGGGGATCTCGGGAGTTGCCTGAGGGGACACCATGGTCGTGTGTGATGGGGAAGGGGTATGGCCTGGATTAAATGCAGGGGAAGCGGGCCTCATCTCGGTTGATTGGGGGACATGAAGCCCCTTCTCAAGGGTTAATCGGGTCCCCTTTTACTTGTGACAGTGTACTTGGGGATTTCTCGAGACCCATCATGCAATCGGGCTCCGAATGTTTCAGGGGGAACAGGAATTGTTCGCATGCAAGCAGGGAAATCGGGCCTCATCTGCTTGGAGGGGAACTCACAGTTTTTTCTCGAGTTTGCGACGGGGACCTGGGGAACATTTCGAGTTACGGCGGGAAAAGGGTCATTCAATCCTCGTTTTGTCCAGGGAGTCGGGACTATTCATTACAAGGGACACCTCAGGTTTTTTTTCGGGGCCCTTGGGAAAGGGCCAAAGGGCACGCTTCTGAGGTGAGGCGGGACTCTGGGGCCCTTTCCATAGCCACAGGGATACTGGGATTACTGAAATGTTCAAAGGTGTCATCACCGTCACCTTTGAAGCAGTGAGCTCTGCGTGTCTCGAGGTCAAGTCATTGTGGGGCCTGTTCGAAAGGAATCGGGGCCCGGGGGCTTTCTCAAAGGAAAATCCACAGGGGAGGAAACACCCCTTCATTTTGTGGATGAAAGAGGGCCTGTCTTCAAGCCACTGCAAGGAAACCCTGCCTCCTTTTCAGGTTTCTCGGTGTATATGCCACTTGAGGGTACAAACTCAGGTCCCCCCCTTTTAACTATTGCTGAGCGAATCCCCTCAGACGGCTTGTCGAATTTGGGATCCTTTTTGAGTCAAGCCAGGGAAATCACTTCATCTCGGGGAATTTTGGGGTACCGGGTTTTTCCCCTCGATTTCCTGCTGAATAGGTATTCCCTAGATTTGGGCACATTTTTCTCGGCAAACTCTCGGTTGCCTAAAGGGAGTGAACCCCCGGGTCTGCTTTGGGGAACGGGGGAGGGCTTCATAATTCAGGGAAGCGACCCCTTTGGGGTTTGTTTTGGGGTACATGGAACTCCTTCAAAAAATGCGGGTGTGCCCAGGGTCCCTCTCACTGTGAAGTGTTTTACGGATTGTTCGAGACCACCCAGAAAGTCGGGTTCCTGACACTTTCATGGTGAACGGAAATTTGCTCTGCATGCAGTGCAGGGGAATCGGGCCCTCTAAGTGGGGGGGAAGTCCATTTTTTTTCTCGATTTGCGCGGGGGGAACTGGGGTTAATTCTCGAGTTATGGGGGATGACCCTCAAACCCCGTGTTTGTTCGCGAGTCAGGTTCCGTCGAGTTACAGGGACACCTCCGAATCCCCGACCCTTGGCGGGGCTAAGGGACGTTTCCAAGGTGGGGCGGGAGCCCGGGGGCCCTTTTTAGCCATAGGATACGGGAAATCCGTCAATGTTTAAGAAAGTCGGCCCCGTCACCTTTTGAAGCAGTGAAGCTCTGCGTGCTTTCGAGGTGTCAGAGGCATGTGAGCAATTCCGTCGAAAGGGTGGGGACCTAGGGCTTTCTCTAGGGACTCCACAGGTGTGTGCAGGACATCACCTTCACATGTGAGATGTAAGGCTAGACTGTATTCAAGCCACTGCAAGGAAAACCGGGCTACTTTTGCGAAGTCCAGGGCTTCTCAGTGTATATGCCCATTGAGGCAGCAATATCAGGGTCGCTCCCTCATTAACACTCTTGCTGAGGAGAAGCCTCCACAGTGAGGGGCTTGTGGAAAGGTGGCTACGTTCTTGAGTCTAAGCCAGGGTATCAGCTCTCATCTCGAGGCAAATTGGGGTACACGGAAGCAGTCCTGGAGTTGCTCTGCTGAACTTTGGTACTCGTCTAGACTTGGCTGTTGTTCTCGGGGAACCTCTGGAGTTGCACCTAAAGGGAGTCAAGCCCTCAGGTTCGTGTTTGATGGGGAACGGGAGGATGGCTCTGGAGTCTAATGCAGGGGAAGCGGGCCTCATCTCGAGTTGATTTGTGGCCCAATGGAGCTTCCTTCGCGATGCTGGTGTGGCCTTCAGGGTCCCTCTCTACTTGTGACAGTGTTTTTGGGGACTGTATAAAATTCTTCCATTCAAGCTAAGGTCGAGGCTCCTGACCAAGTTTCAGGGGGCTCACGGTATTGATCTGCTTGCAGTGCAAGGGAAATCGGGCCTTCATCTCGCTTGGAGGGGGAAGTCTCATGGTTTTCTCGATGTTGCGGGCGGGAGAACGGGGGTACATTCCTCGGACTTTCATAGGCGGGGATGGCGCCTTCAACCCTCGTGTTTTTTCAACGGAAGTCAGTGACTCCTGTTGACTTACGAGGGACACCTCAGGAAGTATCTTCGAGGCGTGGCAGGGCAAAAAGGGACGCTTATCGAGGTGAGACGGGAGACCAGGGTCCCTTTCCAGTAGCCACAGGGATACTGGGATTCTGTCAATGCTTCAAGAGGTGACAGGCTCCGTTCCAAATTTTGATGCCAGTGAGCTCTGCGTGCTTCTCGAAGGGTGTCAGAGGGCATGTGAGGCATTCTGTCGAAAGGTGTCGGGGACCTAGGGCTTTCTATAGGGGACGCAACAAGGTTGGTTGCAGGACATTCCCTTCACCTTGTGAGATGACAAGACTAGGACTGTATTCAGGCCACTGCAAGGAAACCCGGCCTCCTTTCGAGTCAGGGCTTCTGGTGTATATGCCATTGAGGCAAGCAATATCAGGGTCCCTCCACCCCTCAATACCTTTATTTGCTGAATCTGATTGGAAACATCTCTTGATAGGCATGTTGGAAAAGGTGGCTACGTCTTAAGTCTAAGCTAGGGAATCAGCTCATCATCTCGAGGCAACTTGGCGGGTACACGGAGTCTGTCCTCGAGTTGCTCTGCTGAACTTGGTAACTCGTCTTGGACTTGGCCCGTTGATTCTTGGGGAACCTCTGGAGTTGCTAAAGGGAGTAAAGCCTCAGGGCGTGTTTGATGGGGGGAACGGAGTGGTGCGGCGGGGGGTGGGATGGCTCTGGAGTCAAATGCCAGTGGAAGCGGGACTTCATCTCAGTTGATTTTGGGGCCATTTGGGAGGATCCTTCGCGCTGCTGGTGTTGGACCTCAGGGTTCCCCTCTCTACTTGTGACAGGTGTTATTGCGGACTGTCCTCGATACATCCATCAAGCAAGTCGAGGATCCTGACATGTTTCAGGGGGCTCACGAATGTGCTTTGCATGCAGTGCAGGGGAATCGGGCTTCTATCTCGCTTGGAGGGTGGAGTCTCATGGTATTTCTCGAGTTGCGCACGCGGGACCTGGGGTACATTCTCGACTTACGGCGGGGATGGCCCCTTCAAACCCTCGTGTGTGTTCATCCAAAGTCAGGAGTCCTGTGGAGTTAGGAGGGACAAACTCAGGAGTTCCTCTTCCGAGGCTGGCAGGGCATAATAGGGGGAGCGGTTCTCCGAGGTGTGAGTCGGTGAGACCAGGGTTCCCTTTTCAGTAGCCACAGGGATACTGGGATTTCTGTCAATGTTCAAGAGAGAGGCAGGCTCCGTCAAATTTTGAAGCAGTGAGCTCTGCTCGTGCTTCTCGAGGTGTCTGAGGCAATGTGAGGCATTCCGTCGAAAGGAGTCCGGGGACCTAGGGCTTTCTCTAGGGACTCAACTGGTGGTGCAGACATCCTCTTCACCTTGTGAGATGAAAAGACTAGACTGTATTCCAGGCCACTGCATGGAAACCCTGCCTCCTTTCCGTCAGGGCTTCTCGGTTGTATATGCCCTTTGAGGCAGCAATCTCAGGGTCCTCCCTCATACCTAATGCTGAAGAGAGAGCCTCCTCTTGAGGGGCTTGTGGCAAGGTGTTGCCTTACGTCTTGAGTCTAAGCCAGGGAACGACAAGCTCTCATCTCGAGGGCAATTTGGGGTTATACCACGGACCAGGCTCCTCGAAGTGGCTCTTCTGCACTTGGTACTCGTTCTAGACTTGGCCCGTTGTTCTCCGGGAAACCTCTGGAGTTGCCTCTCAAGGAAAGTCCAGCCTCAGATCGTGTTTGATGGGGAACGGGGGATGGCTCTCGGAGTCTATGCAGGGGCAGCGGGCCTCATCTCGAGTTGATTTTGGGGGCCCAGGGAGCTCCTTCGCGATGCTGTGGTGTGACCTCAGGGTCCTCTCTTACTGGTGACAGTGTTTTTGCGGACTGTCTTCGACATCCATCAAGCAAGTCGAGGCTCCTGACATGTTTCAGGGGGATCACGGAATTGCTCTGTGCATGCAGCTGAAGGGAGAATCGGGCTCATCTCGCTTGAGAGGGGGAAGTCTCATTGTTTTTCTCGAGTTGCGGCGGGGACCTGGGGTACATTCTCGGACTTACGGCGAGGATGGCCCTTCAAACCCTCGTGTTTGTTCAACGAAGTCAGGACTCCTGTCGTACTTACGAGGGAAACCTAGGAGTCTCTTCGAGGCTTGGCAGGGCAAAAAGGGACGCTTATCGAGGTGAGTCGGGACGACCCCTGGGTCGCCTTTCCAGTTGCCGCTGGGATACTCGACGACTCCTGTCAATGTTCAAGAGGAGTTCAGGCTCCGTCAAATTTTGAATGCAGTGAGCTCTGCGTGCCTCTCGCGTGTGTTCAGAGGCATGTGAGGCATTCCGTCGAAAGGAGCCGGGGACCCTAGGGCTTTCTATAGGGACTCCACAGGTGGTGCAGGCATCCCCTTTCACCTTGTGGGATGAAAGAATAGACTGTATTCAAGCCACTGCAAGGGGGAAACCCGGCCCTCCATTCGAGTCAGGGCTTTTATCGGTGTATATGGCCCATTGTGGCAGCATTCTCAGGGTCCCTCCCTCTAAATATTGCTGAGAGAAGTCTGCCTCTTGAGGGGCTTGTGGAAAGGTGGCCTACATTCTTGAGTCTAAAGCCAGGGAATCAGTCTCTCATCTCGAGGGCAATTTTCTGTGGTACACGGAGCCAGTCCTCGCAGTTGCTCTGTTGAACTTGGTACTCGTCTAGACTTGGCCCGTTGATTCTCGGGGGAACCTCTGGCGTTGCCTAAAGGGAGTCAAGCCTCAGGTCGTGTTTTTTTTGATGGGGAACTGGGGATGGCTCTGGAGTCATTGCAGGGGAAGTGGGCCTCATCTCGAGTTTGATATTGGGGCCCCATTGGAGCTCCTTCACGACGCTGTTGTGAACCTCAGGGTTCCCTCTCTACTAATGTGACAGTGTTTTTTGGGGACTGTCTCGACATCTAATCAAGCAAGAAGTCGAGGCTCCTGACACTGTTTCAGGGGGCTCACAGGAATTGCTCTGCATTGCAGTGCAGGGGAACGGGACTTCATCTCGCTTGGAGGGGGAAGTCTCATTGTTTTTCTCGAGTTGCGGCGGGGACCTGGGGGTACATTCTCGACTTACGGCGGGAATGGCCTTCAACCTCTGTGTTTTTTCAACGAAGATCAGAGACTCCTGTCGAATTAACGTGGGTCACCTCAGGAGTCTCTTCGAGGCTTGGCTGGGCAAAAGGGGACGCTTCTCGATGGTGAGTCGTGTGGAGACCCAGGTTCCTTTCCAGTAGGCCACAGGGGACTTTACTGGGATTCCTGTCAATGTTCCAGGAGGGATGTTCAGGGCTCCGTCCTAATTTTGAATGCAGTGAGCTCTCCGTGCCTTCTCGAGGTGTCAGAGGCATGTGAGAGGCAGTCCATCGAATGCGAGTCTGGGGGTCACTTAGGGACTTTCACTCTAGGGGATCCACAGGGTGGTTGCAGGACATCCCTTCACCTTGTGAGATGAAAGACTAGACTGTATTTCAAAGCCACTGCAAGGAAAACCTGCGGCTCCTTTTTTTATCGGGTCAGGTTTCTCAGGTGTATTATGCCCATTGAGGCAGCTATTCAGGGGCACTCCATCATAACCTCTTGTTGAAGAGAAAGCTCCTCACTGTGGGGCTTGTGGAAAGGTGGCCTTACATCTTGAGTCTAAGCTTAGGGATTCAGCTCTCTTCTCGACGAGCAATTTGGGTAGCGGGAGCAGTCCTCGAGTTGCTCTGCTGACTTTGGTACTCGTCTAGGACTTTGGCCGTTGTTCCTCGGGGAACTCTGGTGTTGCCCTAATGGGAGTCAAGCTCAGGTCGTGTTGATGGGGAAATGATGGATGGCTCTGGAGTCAATGCAGGGGAAGCGGGGTCACTCATCTCGAGTTGATTTGGTGCCCATGGTGCTCCTATCGCGATGCTGGTGTGGCCTTCAGGGTCCCTCTATACTTGTGCACAGTGTTTTTGCGGACCTGTCTCGACCATCCATCAAGCAAGTCGAGGGTCTCCTGACATAGTTTCAGGGGGCTCACTGGGAATTGCTCTGCATGCAGTGCAGCGGGAATCGGGTCTCATCCGAGGCTTGGCAGGGCAAAAAGGGACGCTTCTCGAGGTGAGTCGGGAGACCCAGGGTCCCTTTCCAGTAGCCACAGGGATACTGGGATTCCCTGTCAATGTTCAAGAGGAGTCAGGCTCCGTCAAAATTTTGAAGCAGTGAGCTCTGCGTGCCTCTCCGGGTGTCAGAGGCATGTGAGGCATTCCGTCGAAAGGAATCGGGGACCTAGGGCTTTCTCTAGGGACTCCACAGGTGGTGCAGACATCCCTTCCCTTGTGAGATGAAAGACTAGACTGTATTCAAGCCACTGCAAGGAAACCCGGCCTCCTTTCGAGTCAGGGCTTCTCGGTGTATATGCCCATTGAGGCAGCAATCTCAGGGTCCCTCCCTCATACCTATTGCTGAGAGAAGCCTCCTCTTGAGGGGCTTGTGGAAAGCTGGCCTACGTCTTGAGTCTAAGCCAGGGAATCAGCTCTCATCTCGAGGCAATTTGGGGTACACGGAGCAGTCCTCGAGTTGCTCTGCTGAACTTGGTACTCCTCTAGACTTGGCCCGTTGTTCTCGGGGAACCTCTGGAGTTGCCTAAAGGGAGTCAAGCCTCAGGTCGTGTTTGATGGGGAACGGGGGATGGCTCTGGAGTCAATGCAGGGGAAGCGGGCCTCATCTCGAGTTGATTTGGGGCCCATGGAGCTCCTTCGCGATGCTGGTGTGACCTCAGGGTCCCTCTCTACTTGTGACAGTGTTTTTGCGGACTGTCTCGACATCCATCAAGCAAGTCGAGGCTCCTGACATGTTTCAGGGGGCTCACGGAATTGCTCTGCATGCAGTGCAGGGGAATCGGGCCTCATCTCGCTTGGAGGGGGAAGTCTCATGGTTTTTCTCGAGTTGCGGCGGGGACCTGGGGTACATTCTCGACTTACGGCGGGATGGCCCTTCAACCCTCGTGTTTGTTCAACGAAGTCAGGACTCCTGTCGAGTTACGAGGGACACCTCAGGAGTCTCTTCGAGGCTTGGCAGGGCAAAAGGGACGCTTCTCGAGGTGAGTCGGGAGACCCAGGGTCCCTTTCCAGTAGCCACAGGGATACTGGGATTCCTGTCAATGTTCAAGAGGAGTCAGGCTCCGTCAAAATTTTGAAGCAGTGAGCTCTGCGTGCCTCTCGAGGTGTCAGAGGCATGTGAGGCATTCCGTCGAAAGGAGTCGGGGACCTAGGGCTTTCTCTAGGGACTCCACAGGTGGTGCAGACATCCCTTCACCTTGTGAGATGAAAGACTAGACTGTATTCAAGCCACTGCAAGGAAACCCGGCCTCCTTTCGAGTCAGGGCTTCTCGGTGTATATGCCCATTGAGGCAGCAATCTCAGGGTCCCTCCCTCATACCTATTGCTGAGAGAAGCCTCCTCTTGAGGGGCTTGTGGAAAGGTGGCCTACGTCTTGAGTCTAAGCCAGGGAATCAGCTCTCATCTCGAGGCAATTTGGGGTACACGGAGCAGTCCTCGAGTTGCTCTGCTGAACTTGGTACTCCTCTAGACTTGGCCCGTTGTTCTCGGGAACCTCTGGAGTTGCCTAAAGGAGTCAAGCCTCAGGTCGTGTTTGATGGGGAACGTGGGATGGCTCTGGAGTCAATGCAGGGGAAGCGGGCCTCATCTCGAGTTGATTTAGGCCCATGGAGCTCCTTCGCGATGCTGGTGTGACCTCAGGGTCCCTCTCTAACTTGTGACAGTGTTTTTGCGGACTGTCTCGACACCATCAAGCAAGTCGAGGCTCCTGACATGTTTCAGGGGGCTCACGGAATTGCTCTGCATGCAGTGCAGGGAATCGGGCCTCATCTCGCTTGGAGGGGAAGTCCTCATTGTTTTTTCTCGAGTTGCGGCGGGGACCTGGGGTACATTCTCGACTTACGGCGGGGATGGCCCTTCAACCCTCGTGTTTGTTCAACGAAGTTCAGTACTCCTGTCGAGTTACGAGGGACACCTCAGGAGTCTCTTCGGGCTTGGCAGGGCAAAAGGGACGCTTCTCGAGGTGAGTCGGGAGACCCAGGGTCCCTTTCCAGTAGCCACAGGGATACTGGGATTCCTGTCAATGTTCAAGAGGAGTCAGGCTCCGTCAAATTTTGAAGCAGTGAGCTCTGCGTGCTTCTCGAGGTGTCAGAGGCATGTGAGGCATTCCGTCGAAAGGAGTCGGGGACCTAGGCTTTCTCTAGGGACTCCACAGCTGGTGCAGACATCCCTTCACCTTGTGAGATGAAAGACTAGACTGTATTCAAGCCACTGCAAGGAAACCCGGCCTCCTTTCGAGTCAGGGCTTCTCGGTGTATATGCCCATTGAGGCAGCAATCTCAGGGTCCCTCCCTCATACCTATTGCTGAGAGAAGCCTCCTCTTGAGGGGCTTGTGGAAAGGTGGCCTACGTCTTGAGTCTAAGCCAGGGAATCAGCTCTCATCTCGAGGCAATTTGGGGTACACGGAGCAGTCCTCGAGTTGCTCTGCTGAACTTGGTACTCCTCTAGACTTGGCCCCTTGTTCTCGGGAACCTCTGGAGTTGCCTAAAGGGAGTCAAGCCTCAGGTCGTGTTTGATGGGGAACTGGGGGATGGCTCTGGAGTCAATGCAGGGAAGCGGGCCTCATCTCGAGTTGAATTTGGGGCCCATGGAGCTCCTTCGCGATGCTGGTGTGACCTCAGGGTCCCTCTCTACTTGTGACAGTGTTTTTGCGGACTGTCTCGACATCCATCAAGCAAGTCGAGGCTCCTGACATGTTTCAGGGGGCTCACGGAATTGCTCTGCATGCAGTGCAGGGAATCGGGCCTCATCTCGCTTGGAGGGGGAAGTCTCATGTTTTTCTCGAGTTGCGGCGGGGACCTGGGGTACATTCTCGACTTACGGCGGGGATGGCCCTTCAACCCTCGTGTTTGTTCAACGAAGTCAGGAGTCCTGTCGAGTTACGAGGGACACCTCAGAGTCTCTTCGAGGCTTGGCAGGGCAAAAGGGACGCTTCTCGAGGTGAGTCGGGAGACCCAGGGTCCCTTTCCAGTAGCACAGGGATACTGGATTCCTGTCAATGTTCAAGAGGAGTCAGGCTCCGTCAAATTTTGAAGCAGTGAGCTCTGCGTGCTTCTCTCGAGGTGTCAGAGGCATGTGAGGCATTCCGTCCGAAAGGAGTCGGGACCTAGGGCTTTTCTCTAGGGGACTCCACAGGTGGTGCAAGACATCCCTTCACCTTGTGAGATGAAAGACTAGACTGTATTCAAGCCACTGCAAGGAAACCCGGCCTCCTTTCGAGTCAGGGCTTCTCGGTGTATATGCCATTGAGGCAGCAATCTCAGGGTCCCTCCCTCATACCTATTGCTGAGAGAAGCCTCCTCTTGAGGGCTGATTGTGGGAAAGGTGGCCTACGTCTTGAGTCTAAGCCATGGGGAATCAGCTCTCATCTCGAGGGCAATTTGGGGTACACGAGCAGTCCTCGAGTTGCTCTGCTGAACTTGTACTCCTCTAGACTTGGCCCGTTGTTCTCCGGGAACCTCTGGAGTTGCCTAAAGGGGAGTCAAGCCTCAGTCGTGTTTGATGGGAACTGGGGATGGCTCTGGAGTCAATGCAGGGGAAGCGGGCCTCAATCTCCGAGTTGATTTGGGGCCCATGGAGCTCCTTCGCGATGCTGGTGTGACCTCAGGGTCCCTCTCTACTTGTGACATGTTTTTTGCGGACTGTCTCGACATCCATCAAGCAAGTCGAGGCTCCTGACATGTTTCAGGGGGCTCCACGGAATTGCTCTGCATGCAGTGCAGGGGAAATCGGGCCTCATCTCGCTTGAGGGGGAAGTCTCATGGTTTTTCTCGAGTTGCGGCGGGGACCTGGGTACATTCTCGACTTACGGCGGGGATGGCCCTTCAACCCTCGTGTTTGTGTCAACAGGAGGTTCAGTAGTCCTGTCGAGTTAACGAGGGACACCTCAGAGTCTCTCGAGGCTTGCCAGGGAAGAAGGGAACGCCTGTTTTTTCTCCGAGGGTGAGTCCAGGGAGACCCAGGGTCCCTTTCCAGTACCAAACGTGATCCGGGGCCGGGGGAAGTTAAAAAAAAAATTTTTAAAGGGGACCCTTTCCCTTAAATTAAAATTAAAAAAATTTTGTAATAAAATTAAAAAACCCAAAAATATAAACATTCCCCAAATAAAAATTAATTTTAAACTAAAAAAAGTTTTTAAAATTCTATATATATATTTAAAACTAATTAAAAATAAAACCCCCCAAAACTTAAAAAATTTGGGTAAAAAGAAAAATAAAAAATTCACCCCAAAAAAACTAGCATTCCTGGCCCCAATTTGTTTCCAAGAGGGTTTTTCCCCAGGGAACCTCTCGAGTTGCCTGACGGGAGTCAAGCCAGGGCGTGTATGATGTGGAACGGGGGATGGACCTGGAGTAAGCTGGGGGGAAAGCGGGGTTTATCTCGAGTTTTAATTTGGGGACTTTAAGCTCCCTTTTCTAAGCTGGTTGAAATCAGGGTTCCCCCCTTTAAATTGTGACAGTTGGGACTTGCGGGTTTTCTCGGATCCATCATGAAAGGGGGATCCCGACATGTTTCATGGGAATCAAAGGAAATTTTCTCCGCAAAGCAATGCAGGGAAATTGGGGCCCCATCTCGCTTGGGGGGGAAAATTCCCACAGTATTTTTTAAATTGGACTGGGGGCTGGGGTCATTTCGAGTTACGGCGGGGGTGGTCCTTCAAACCCCGGTTTTGTCCAGCGACGTCAAAGGCTATGTGAGTTTTAAAAAGGGGAAAAAAAGGTGTCTTTTCGAGGGTTGGCAGGGCCAAAAGGAAACTTCTCTAGGTGAGGCCCGGGACCCTGGGGGCCCTTTTCCCGTAGAAAAGGGAAAAACGGGTTTTCTGTAAATTTTCAAAGTGGTTTTCAAATCCCGTAACCTTTTGAAACATGAGCTCCCGGTGCCCCTCGAGTTTCGAGTCATTGAGGCATTGCTTCGAAAAAAATCGGTTACCCCCGGGGTTTCTCTAAGGAATCCCCAGGGGGGGTAGACACCTTCACCTTGTAATGAAAAATAGCCTGTCTTCAACCCCCTGCAAGGAAACCCGGCCCCCTTTCCGGGCAGGGTTCTCGGGGTATATGCCCCCTTTAGGTACAAATCAGGGTCCCCCCTCTTAACTATTTTTGAGGAACCTCCTCCCTGAGGGGCTTTTCGAAAAGTTGGCCCAAAGTTTGAGTCTAAACCCGGGGGAAATTTGCTCTCATCTTTGAGGCAATTGGGGGCACGGGGCAATTTCCCAGATTTGCTCTGCTGAACTAGGATTCCTCTAGACTTGGACATTGTTCTCGGGCAAATCTCGAGGTTTCCTAAAGGGAGTGAAACCCCTGGTCCCTAATTTTAAAGGGGAAAAGGGGGGTGGGTTGCAGTCAAAACAGGGGGGCGACCCCCCTTTGGAGTGATTTTTCGGTACCCTGGAACTCCTTCACCCAAAGCTGGTTGACTTTAGGGGCCCCCCCCTATTTTGACAGTGTTCTTACGGATTGCCGAGATTTCCCTCAAACGTCGAGGTTCCCCGGGCACGTTTCATGGTTATCCGGAATTGCCTGCAAAGCCGTGCAGGGGGATCGGGCCTCATCTCAAGTGGAGGGGGAAATTTTCCCTGGTTTTTCTCGAGTTGCGGGGGGAACTTAGGGTTAAAATTTTCGGTTATGGGGGGGATTAACCCCTCAAAACCCGTGTTTGTTAAACGACGCAGGTTTTCCTGTTTGATTTATGGGGGCCCCCTCCGGAATCTCTTCGGGCTTTGGGGGGGCTAAGGCATGCTTCCCAAGGTGAGGCGGGAACCCCCGGGGGCCCTTTTTTTGTAGCCTTTGGGGATACTGGAAAACCTGGGCCCAAAGTTTTAAAAGAAGTCAGGCCCCCTCACCTTTTTTAAAACAAATGACTCTGCGTGCCTCTGAGGGGTCAAGGCTTTTGAAACCCCTTCCGTCGAAAGGGGTCGGGACCCAGGTTTTCTAGGGGTTCCCCAGGGGATTCCCGACATTTCCCTTTACCCCCCCGAGAAAGAAAGATGAAACCCGTCCTCAAATAACTGCAAGGAAAGCCGTCCTTTTTCTAAACCGGGTTCTCGGTGTTTAAGCCAATTTAGGGGAGCAAACCCAGGGGGCCCCCATCATAAACCCATTGCTGAAAATCCTCCACTTGGGCGGATTGTGGAAAGTTGGCCTCTTTTTGAGTCTAAGCCCCGGGGAAACGCTTCCCCCTCGAGGGAATTTGGGGGGAAAACGGAGCATTCCGAGTTGCTCTGTGAACTTTGGGATTTCTAGACTTGGCACCCATTCCTTTTCCTTTTTTTAAAAACCTTTCCCGGAAGGGGCCAAAAAAAAAGTCCCAAACCTCAGGGCGTTTTTTGATGGGGATCGGGGGGTGGCTTGGAATCAATGCCGGGGAAGGAGGGGCCCCACCTCGAAATTTTATTTGGGGGCCATTTGGGGCCCCCTTTGCGTTGGGGTTTTACCTCAGGGGCCCCCTCTACTTGTTAAAAGTGTTTTTGCGGGGGTTTTTTAGAAAATTTCCCTCAAACATGTCGAGGGGTTTTCCCGAAAATGTTTCATGGGGCTCAAGTAATTTCTCTGCATGCGTGAGGGGAAAACCCCGGGGATATCTCCTTGGTGGGGAAAATCTCATTGTTTTTTCCCCGAGTTGCAAGCGGGGACCCGGGGTTTCAAATTCCCCCCGAATTTAATGCGGGGGTGACCCTTCAAACCTCGTGTTTTTTTCAACGAAAGGGCAGGGCTCCTGTCCCGTTATAGGGGAAACCCCGGAGTCTTTCGAAGCTTGGGGAGGGGGAAAAGGGGCCCCTTCTCGAGGGGGGAGGGGGGAGACCCAGGGGGCCCCTTTCCCGTGGGCCCCAGGTATACTGGGATTCCCATCAATTTTTCAAAAGGGGTTTGGTCCCATCAAAATTTTTAAACAATTTGGGTCTGTTGCCCCTCGAGGTGTCAAGGGAAAGTTTAGGCATTCCTTCGAAAAAAGGGCGGGGACCCAGGGCTTGTTAGGGGAAACCAAGGGGGTGGTGCAGACATCCTTCACCTTGGGGAATGAAAAACTGCTGTATTCAAGCCACCCGCAAGGAAACCCGGCCTCCTTTCGAGTCAGGGTTCCGGGGTTTATCCCATTGAGGCCGCAATTTTCAGGGTTTCCCCCTTCAACCTATTTTCTGAAGATGCCTCCTCGAGGGGTTGTGGAAAGCTGGCCCACGTTTGAGTCAAAGCAAGGGAATCACTCTCTCTCGGGCAATTTGGGTTCACGGAGCATTCCTCGAGTTCTTGAAACCTTTGGGGTTCCCCCTTTGAGTTGGCAAGTTTTTCTCGGGGAATTTCTGGGAGGTGCCGAAAGGGATTTCCCGCCTCACGTCGTTTTCCCTGGGGGGGAAAGGGGGGTGGCTTTGAAGTCAATGCTGGGGAAAGGGGCCTCATACGGTTGTTTGGGGGGCCATGGGGCTCCCTCGGGTTTTTCTGGGGTGACCCCCAAAGGGGCCCCCTCTTTCTTGTAACAGTGTTTTTTTGGGTTGGGCCTCAACATCCCTTAAGCAAGTCGAGGTTCCCGACATTTTTCTTTGGGGGTCAGGAAAATTTCTTGAATTTCGTGCAGGGAAAACACTCCTTCCGCTTTTGGGCTAATGGGTTTTTTCGAGTTTAGGTTGGGGGGCCGAGGTACATTCTCGAGTTTCGGCGGGGATTGGGGCCCCTTATCCCTCGTGTTTTTTTTTCAACGATGTCAGGAAACCTGTCGAGTTATGGGGGCAGCTCAGGAGTCTTTGAGGCTTGGAAGGGGAAAAGGGATACTTCACGAGGTGATTTGGGGGGACCCCGTGTCCCTTTCCAGTAGACAGCGACACTGGGATTTCCCGTCATTGTTCAAAAAGGGGTCAGGACCGTAACCCTTTTAAGCAATGAGCTCTGCTTTCCTTTGGAAAATGTCATAGGCATTGAGGCATTGTTTTGTGGGGTGGGACCCAGGGGTTCTCTAGGGACCCCAAAAAGGGGGTGTATAAATCCCTTTACCTTGTAGATTGAAAGATGGCCCGTCTTAAGCCACGCAAGGAAAAAAAACGGCCTCCATTTTGATTTAGGGCTTTTGGAGTAAAAAGCCACGTGGGAACAAACTCAGGGTCCCTCCCCCATACTTTTTGCTGAGTGAACCCTCCTTTGAGGGGGTTTGTGGAATGTTGGCCCACATCTTTGGGCTCAGACAGGGAAAACAGCTCCCCTCTCGAGGGAGTTTGGGGTAACACAGCATTCCTCTTTTTGCTCTGCTGAAATTTGTATTCCCTTTTGACTTTTGGCCCTGTTGTTCTCGGGAACCTCTGGAGTTTCCCCGACGGGAGGGCAAGCCACTGGTCGTGTGTGATGTGGAAGGGGGTATGGACCCGGGGGAATGCAGGGGGAACGGGCCCATCTCGAGTTGACTTGGGGTCGAAGCTTCTTCTCTAAGCTGGTTGAACTCAGGGTCCCTCTTTACTTGGGGGACAGTGTACCCTTCGGATTTTTTTTTGAGATTTCCCTCATGCAAGTCCCAGGCTCCCGAACTTTCAAAGGGAATCACGGAATTGTCTGCATGCAATGCGGGGGAAAACGGGGCCCCATCCCCCGCTTGGATGGGGGAATCTCCGGTATTTCTCGGGTTTCGGGCTGGGACCTGGGGACATTCTCGAGTTTTGGGGGGGGATGGTCCCTTAAAACCTCGTGTTTTTCCAGGGACGTCCCGACTAAAGGGCGAGTTACAAGGGGGCACCTCCCCGGTGTTTTTTTGAGGCCTTTGGGAGGGCCAAAGGGACGCTTCTCGAGGGGAGGCCGCAACCCTGGGGGCCCTTTCCAGTTTGCCACAGGATATGGGGTTACGTAAAGTTCGGGGGTTTTCATCACCGTAACCTTTTGAAGCCGTGGCTCTGCGGGGCCTCTCGATGGGGTCAGATTATGTGAGGGAATGCTTGAAAAGGGAAACGGGGGAACCCCGGGCTTTCTCCCAGGGAAACCCAGGGATGTTGGGCATCCCTTAAAACCCTTTTGAGTGAAAGATGAGCCTGCCCTTAAGCCCCTGCAAGGAAACCTGGCTCTTTTTTAGGTCAGGGTTTCGGTGTATATGCCACTTGAGGTAGCAAACTCAGGGTCCCTCCCCCTTAACTTTTTTCTGAGAGAAAACCTTTCCCCATGAGGGGCTTTTTCGAAAGTTGGCCTACGTTTTGATCTAAAGGCCCCGGAATCCCGCTTCATCCGAGGCAATTTGGGGTACCCCGGGGCATTCCCCGAGTTTCCCCTGAAGATTTGGTATTTTCCCCTAGACTTGGCAAGTTGGGTTTTGGGGGGAAACCCCTTTGGGGATGCCCCCAAAAAAAAATAAGCTAGGTCGTTTTTGATGGGGGAACGGGGGTTTGGGTTGGGAAACAATGCGGGGAAGCCGGCCTCATCCCCGAGTTGATTTGGGGTCCATGGAGCCCCTTCCGATGGGTGGGGGACCCAGGGGCCCCCCTCTACTTGTTCATGGGTTTTTGCCCGGAATTGTCCCCGAGATTCCCCTTTAAAAAAGTCGAGGCTTCTGACATGTTTCATGGGGCCACCGGGGAATTTTCGAAAGCAGGCAGGGGAATTTGGGCTAAAAACGCTTGGTGGGGGGGAAAACTCAAGGGTTTTTCCCCCGAATTGCAGCGGGGACCCTTTGGGGTTTCATTTTCGGTTTCGGCGGGGGTATGACCCTTCCCAAACCCCCGGGTTTTTTCAAAAAGTCAGGGGGCTCCCCGTCGCGTTTAAGACCGAACCCCCCAGGAGCCTTCCCAAGTTGGCAGTGCAAAAGGGGCGCTTCTCGGGGGGAGGCAGGAACCCAGGGGCCCCTTTTCCCGTAGCCCAAGGGAAAACTGGGATTCCCCATCAAAAGTTTAAGAGGGGTTTTGGCTCCATCAAATTTTTTAAAGCAGGAGCTCTGTGTTTCCTCTCGGGGGGTGTCAGAGGCATGTGGGGGCAAATTTCCCTTTGAAAGGAGTGGGAAACCCGGGCTTTGTCTAGGGAATCCCGAGGGGGGTGCAGACTTCCCCCCTTGT
The DNA here is from genome assembly GCA_020976825.1 of Odocoileus hemionus. Taxonomy (NCBI): domain Eukaryota; kingdom Metazoa; phylum Chordata; class Mammalia; order Artiodactyla; family Cervidae; genus Odocoileus; species Odocoileus hemionus. The sequence continues at coordinate 37,991 of JAJLRB010001413.1, read as the reverse complement.
GAGATGAAACACGACTGTAAAATTTAAGCCCCTGCAAGGAAACCCGGGGCCCCCTTTCGATCAGGGGTTCTCCCCGGGGTATATGCCCCTTTGGGGGGCAAATCAGGGTCCCTCCCTCCTACCTAAAGCTGAGAGAAGCCTCCTCTTTAGGGCTTGTGGAAAAATGGGCCCAGGGCCCTTTACTCAAAGCCAGGGAATCAGCTGTCATCTCGAGGCAATTTGGTTTTCACGGAGCAATTTCCCCGAAATTTTCTCTGCTTAAAATGGGAAATTCCCCCTTTGACTTGGCACTTGTTCTCGGGGGGAAATTCCCGGAGGTTTCCGAAAGGGGGTCAAGCCCACTCGTGTTTGTTTGGGGGAAGGGGGTTGGGTCTGAAGTTTAATTTGGGGGGGAAACGGGCCTCATCTCGAGTTTTATTTTGGGGTCCATTTGGGGCTCCATGCTATGCGGGTTTTACCCAGGAAAACCCCCTCTATTGTGACAGTGTTTTTTTCGGTTGTCTCAACATCCAAATTTAAACAAGTCGGGGTCCTGACATGTTTTTATGGGGTCACGGAAAAAACCCCGCATGCAGTGGGAGGGGAATCGCTCCTTTATCTCGCTTGGTCCATGGTTTTTTTTTTTTCGAGTTGCCCCGGTTTGGGGGCCTGGGGTACAAATTTTCGAGTTACGGCGGGGAAAGGCCCTTCATCCCCCGGGGTTTTTTTTCCAAAGAAGTCAGGAATCTGTAATTACGAGGGAACCTCAGGAGTTTTTTCGAGGCTTGGGGAGGGCAAAAAAAAGGGTGCTTCTCGGGTGGAGTCCGGGAAAAAAAAAGGAAAAAAAAAACCCCCGGGGCCCCCTTTTCCAGTAGCCCCAGGCAAAACCCCGGTTTCCTTTTAAAGTTCAAAAGGGGTTAGGCTCCGTCAAAAATTTTAAAACAGTATTTTTGGGCCCCTCAAGTTTGTTAGAAGCATGTGGGGGCTTTCCCCTCGAAAGGGAGTCGGGAACCTAAAGGGGTTTCTCTAGGGGGCTCCCCAGGTGGTGCAGACATCCCTTCACCTTGTGAGATAAAGACAATGTTTTCAGCCATGCAAAAAACCCCGGCATCCATTCGAGTCAGGGCTTCTCGGTTAATCCCATTGGGGCGCAATCTCAGGGTCCCTCCCCATACCTATTGTGAGAAAAGCCCCTTGGGGGGCTTGTGGAAAAGTGGCTACGCTTGAGTAAAAGCCGGGGAAAATCGCTCTATCTTGAGGAATTTGGGTTAACGGGCTTTCCTGGGTTTGTTGCTTAATTTGGGTTTTTCCTCTAGACTTGGGACGTTTTTTGGGGAATTTCTGGGGTGCCAAAATGGAGTTAAGCCTCAGTCGTGTTTGATGGGGCGGGGGAGGGCTCTGAAGAAATTTGGGGGGGAAGGGCCTATCTCGGTTGATTTGGGGCCCATGGAGCTTATTTTTTGGGGTGTGAACTCAGGTCCCTTTTCTATTTGTTACAGGTTTTTGGGTTTTCTAGAGATCCATCAAGAAAGCGAGGCTCCGACTGTTTCAGGGGGCTCAAGTAATTGCTTGCATGCAGTGAAAGGGAATCGGGATCATCTCGTTTGGGGGGGGAAAGTTCGGGTTTTTTTCTCGGTAGAGCGGGGACCTGGGGTACATTCTCGGAAACGGGGGGATGACCCTTTAACCCCTGTTTTTCAACGAAATAGGACCCCGCGCGTTAGAGGGACACTCAGGGTTCTTCGAAGTTGGGAGTGCAAAAAGGGACGCTTCTGAGGTGAGGCGGGAGACCAGGGGTCCCCCTTTCCCGGAGCCCCGCATACTGGGATTCCCATCAATGTTAAGAGGAGTTAGGGTCATCAAATTTTGAAGCATGAGCTCTGTGTCCCCCGAGGGGCGAGGCTGTGAGGGAGCCCTTTGAAAGGGTCGGGGACCTAGGGCTTTGTTAGGGGAAACCGAGGTGGTGCAGAATCCCTTCCCTTGTGAGATGAAAACTAGGCGTTTAAGCCCCGCAAGGAAACCCGGCCTCCTTTCGAGTCAGGGGTTCTCCCTGTTAGCCCATTGAGGCAGCAATCGCAGGTCCCCCCCATCCATTGTGAAGAAGCCCCTTTGAGGGGTTGTGGAAAATGGGGCCTACGTCTTGAGCAAAGCAGGGGAAAACTCTCATCTCGAGGCAAAATTTTGGGTTTTCACGGGGCATTCCTCGAGTTGCTTGCTAAACTTGGTGTTCCTTAGATTGGCAAGTTGTTTTCGGGGAACTTCTGGGGTCCGAAAGGGGGTCAAGCCCCGTCGTTTTGATGGGAAGGGGGTGTTCTGAGTCAAGCGGGGGAAAGGGGCTCATCCGAGGTGATTTGGGGTCCAGGAGCCCTTAGATAGTGGTGTGACCTCAGGGACCCCTACTTGTGACAGTGTTTTTTCGGTTTTTCAACATCCTTTAAACAGTCAGGCTCCCGACATGTTTGAAGGGCTCACGAATTGCTCTGCATGCAGGCAGGGAAACGTCCCCATCTCGCTTGGTCTCATGGTTTTTCTCGAGTTTCGGTGGGGACCTGGGGTACATTCTCGGTTGGGGGGATGGCCTTTAACCCTCGTGTTTTTCAACAATCAGGGGCTCCTGTCAGTTGCGAGGGAAAACCTCAGTAGTCTCTTCCAGGGTTGGGAGGGCCAAAAAAAAAAGGGGTGCTTCTCGAGGGGGATTCGGGGGACCCAGGGTCCCTTTCCAGTAGCCACAGGGGATACTGGGGGATTCCTGTCAATGTTCAAGAGGAGTCAGGGGGCACCGTCCCCTTTTGGGAAACAGTTGGGTCTGCGTGCCCCCTTTGGAAATTTCCCGAGGGATGTGAGGCAAAAAAAAGCTTTGAATGGGTCCGGGGCCCCAGGGCTTTCTTAGGAACTAAAAAGTGATGCCGACATCCCTTCAAAATTGTGAGATGAAAGATGAGCCGTCTTCAAGCCACTGCAAGGAAACACGGCCTCCAAATTGAGTTCCCGGGGTTCTTGGAAATATATGCCACTTGTTACAGCAAAAATCAGGGCCCCTCCCCTATATTATTGCGAAGAAACCCCTCCTCTTGAGGGGGTTTTGAAAAGTTGGCCTACATCTTGAGTCCAGAAAAGGGAAACCTCCCCTCTCGAGGCAGTTTGGGGTAGACACAGCATTCCTCGAGTTGCTCGGGTGAAAATTTTTTATCCCATAACTTGGCATGTTGTTTTTTCGGGGGAAACCCCCTGGAGTAGCCTGACGGGGGTCAAACCATGGTCGTGTGTATTGGGGGAAGGGTATGGACCTGGGGTCAATGAAAGGGGGAACGGGGCCCTCTCGAAATTTACGTGGGGGCATGAAGCTTTCCCTTTTCCCAAGCTGGTTGAACTTAGGGTTTCCCCTTTAATTTTGACAGTGTACTTGGGATTTTTTCGAGATCCATCAAGCAAATCGGGGGCTCCTGACATGTTTTATGGAATTCACGGATTGCTCTGCATGCAATGCAGGGAAAACGGGGGCCTTTATCTCGCTTGGAGGGGGGAAATCTCACGGTATTTTCGAGGGTTGCGACTGGGGCCGGGGGACATTTTCGAGTTACGGCGGGGGTGGTCCTTAAATCCCTGTTTGTCCAAAGGACGTCCCGGACTATGTCCCAGTTTTCAAGGGACACCTCAGGTGTTTATTTCGAGGGTTGGCAGGGGCCCAAAGGGGCCCCCTTCTCGGGTGGAAAGGGCCCTTACCCGGGGCCCTTTTCCCGTAGCCACAAAAGGGGTACTGGGATTACTGTAAATGTTCAAGAGGTGTCAGTCCCGTCCCTTTTTTAACAGAGAAACTCTGCGTGGGCCCCTCGAAGTTTCAGAGTCATGTTGGGGATTTTCTTTAAAGGAAACGGGGACCAGGGCCCTTTTTTTAAAAAATCCCCCGGGGGGTAAAACATCCCTTTACCTTGTGGGGATGAAAGATGAGCCTGTTTTTTCAAGCCACTGCAAAGGGAAAACCCGGGGCCCCTTTTGGTCAGGGCCTTCTCGGGGAAAATTTCCAATTGAGGTAGCAAATTAGGGTCCCCCCCCTTAACTATTGTGAGAGAAACCTCCCTGAGGGGGTTGTCCCAAAGTTGGCCTACGTTTTGAGTTTGAAGCCAGGGAATCATCTCTAGTCGAGGCAATCGGGGTAGAGGAGCATTTTCCCCGATTTGCCCCTTGAAAAAGATATTTCCCCAAAACTTGGGGACATTTTTCTCGGGCAAACTCCCCGAGTTCCCCAAAGGGGGTGAAACACGTTGTGCTTGAAAAGGGGAACAGGGGATGGCTCTGCCCGTCAATTCAGGGGAGCGACCCTCATTTGGAGTTGATTTTTGGGAAATGGAAACCCCTTTACAATGCTGGTGTGACCTCAGGTCCCCTCTACTTGTGACAGTGTTTTTTTAAGGATTTTCTCGAGATCCATCAAGCAAGTCAGGTTCCTGAACGTTTCATGGTGATCACGGAATTGGGTCTGCATGCAGTGGGAGGGGGAAACGGGGTCATCTCAAGGGAGGGGGATGTTTTCATGGTTTTTTGAGGGTTTCGCCGGGAACTTTGGTTACATTCTCGGTTTGGGGGGGGGACCCCCAAACCTCGTGTTTGTTCAAGGGCGTCAGGGTTCCTATCGGGTTACGAGGGCAAACCCCGGAATCTCTTCCCGGGGTTGGGGAGGGGTAAAGGGGCGCTTCCCCAAGGTGAGGCGGGAGACCCAGGGGCCCTTTTTTTTACCATAGGGATATGGAAAACCTTTCAAATTTTAAAAGAAGTCAGGCCCCCTCACCTTTTGAAGCAATGAGCTCTGCGTGCCTCTCGAGGTGTCAGGGGGCATGTGAGGCATTTTAGCGAAAGGAGTCGGGGGCCCAGGTCTTTCTCTAAAGGGCTCCCCAAAAAGATGCAGAAAATTTTCCCTTTACCTTTTGAGTGAAAGATGAGCCTGTCCTGAAAATAACGGAAAAGGAAAACCCCTCCTTCTTTCAAATCCCGGGGTTCTCGGGGTAAAAACCAAATTTTGGGAGCAAACTCAGGGGGCCCCCACCATACCTTTGCTGAGGGGAAACCTCCACTTGAGGGATTGGGGGGAAAAATTTGGGCCCACATTTGAGTTTAAGCCAGGGAATCAGCTCTCATCCGGGGGCAATTTTGGGGGACCGGGGATTCCTCGAGTTTCCCTGCTGACTTGGTGTTCCTCTTAGACTGGCAGTTCTTCTGGGAAACCCTGGGGGTGCCAAAAAAGGGGGTCAAACCCCAGGGCGGTTTGGGTGGGGGTCGGGGGAAAGGCTTGGAATCCCAAAGCAGGGAAGCAGGGGGGCATCTTTGAGTTTTATTTTGGGGCCCCTGGGGCCCCCTTCGCGATGCTGGTGTTTATCAGGGGCCCTATCTTCTTTTGGGCGTGTTTTTTTCGGTTGTCCGAGACCATCAAGCAATCGCGGTCCTACCTGTTTCCTTGGGGGGAAGAATTGCTCTGCATGCATGCAGGGGAACGGGCATCATCTCGCTTGGGGGGGAAGTCTCATGGTTTTTTTTGAATTGCATGGGGGCCTGGGTTAAAATGCTCGGGGTTACGTCGGTTATGACCCTTCAACCCCCGTGTTTTTTCAAAAGAAGGGCAGGACTTTCCCGTCGGTTAGCGGACACCCCAGGAGGGCTCTTTTGAAGCTTGGCAGTGGGAAAAGGGACCTTTTTCGAGGTAGGCAGGGGGACCCAGGGGCCCCCTTTTCCCGGGGGCCACAGGCAAAAGGGATTTTCCATCAATGTTAAAAAGGGGGTTTGGCTCCATCAAATTTTTAAGCAGTGAGCAATGTGTGCCTCTCGAAAGGGGTTTAGAGGCATGTGAGGCATTTCCTTTGAAAGGAGCGGGGGCCCAGGGCTTTGTCTAGGGAAACCAAAAGGTGGTGCAAAAACATCCCTTTTCCCTTGTGGGAAAGAAAGACTAGACTGTATCAAGCCCCTGCAAAGGGAAACCCCGGGCCCCTTTTATCAGGGCTTCCGGGGTATATCCCATTGAGGCAAACAATCGGGAGGGGCCCCCCCTCATACCCAAATTTCTTTAAAAAAGCCCTCCTCTTGAGGGGTTTTTGGAAAACGGGCCCACCCTTTGGTCAAAGCCCGGGAAAAACAGCCCCTTTTATCCTTTTAAGGGCAATTTGGGTTAAAACGGAGCTTCCTCGAGTTGCTCTGCTAAAAAATTTGGTGTTCCTCTAGACTTGGCAAGTTGTTCGGGGGAAAATTCTTGGGGGTCCGAAAGGGGGTTTAAACCTCACGTCGTGTTTTTATTGGGGGGAAAGGGGGAAAAGGGTCTGAAAATCAATTTCGGGGGAAAAACCCCCCGGGGCCCCATCTCGAGGGGAATTTTGGGTCAGGAATCCTTAGAAAAACTGGTTTTGACCCCAGTTTCCCCTTACTTTGAAAGGTTTTTGGGGGATTGTCTCAACATCCAAATTTAAAAAGTCGAGGGTTTCCCGACATGTTTCAGGGGGTCAAAGGAATTGCCTGCATGCAGTCAGGGGAAACGTCCTCATCTCGCTTGGTCCTTTGGTTTTTTCGGTTTTCGGGGGGAAACCGGGGGAAAATTTTTCGAGTTACGGCGGGGGGGCCCTTCTTCCCCCCGTGTTTTGGGTTTAACGAAGTCCCGAACTCCTTTTCGGGGTTTCGGGGGCCCCCTCATTTGTCCTTCGAGGCTTGGCAGGGCCCCAAAAAGGGGTGCTTTGAGGTGATTCGGGGACCCAGGGTCCCTTTTCCCGTAGCCACCGTGATACTGAGATTCCTGTCAATGTTTAAAAAGGGGGGTCGGGACCCTCACCTTTGAAACAGTGGCTCTGCGTGCCTTTTGGAAGGGGCAAGGGATGTGGGGGCATTGCTTTGAATGGATCGGGGCCCCGGGGGGTTTTTATAGGGGAAATCAAAAAGTTATGCGAAATCCCTTTTACCTTGTGAGATGAAAAATGACCGTCTTCAAGCCCCTGCAAGGAAACACGGGCCCCCATTCCCAATCAGGGCTTCTTGGGTTTTAAAGCCACTTGTGACAGCAAAAATCATCGTCCCCCCCCTCATACTTATTGTAAGAGAAAACCCTCCTCTTTAGGGGGTTTGTGAAATGTTGGGCCCACATCTTTTAGTTCAGACAGGGGTTTAGCTCCCAAACTCGAAACAGTTTGGGGTAGAACAGCATTCCTCATTGCTCTGCTGAACTTTTTTATCCCCATAGACTTGGCAGTTTTTTCTCCCGGGGAAACCCTGTAATTGGTGACGGGGTCAAGCCCTTTTCGTGGGTGATGTGGAACGGGGTTTTGGACCTGGGGGTCCCAATGCGGGGGAAACGGGGGGCATCTCGAGTTTACTGGGGTACAATTAAAACTCCTTCTCTAAGCTGGTTGAAATCAGGATCCCCCTTTACCCTTTTGACATGTACTTGCGGATTTTTTTTTTCGAGATCCATCGGGAATCCCAGGCTCCTGAATTTTTTCCCTGGGGAAAACCCCGGAATTGCTTGCAAGCAATGCGGGAAATCGGGCCCATCTCGCTTTAAAAAGGGGAAGTTCAAAAGGGATTTCCGAATTTTCCCCTGGGGGCCCGGGGGACATTCTCGAGTTAAGGCGGGGGAAAGGTCCTTAAAACCTCGTGTTTGCCCGGGAAAGGGCAGGGTATGTCGAGTTTTCAAGGGAAAAACCCCCAAAGGGGTCATTTCGAGGCTTTGCGGGCCAAAGGCTTTCTTCTCGAAAGGGGAGGCCCGGGGAAACCCCGGGGCCCTTTTCCCGTAAACCCAGGGAATGGGGTTACTGTAAATTTTTCAAAAGGTGTCAGTCACCGTCACCTTTTAAGAAGAGCTCCCGCGTGCCTCTCGACCGTGTCAAGGGGCATTGAGGCATTGCTTCGAAAAGGAACGGGGGCCCCGGGCTTTCTCTAAGTAATCCACAGGGGAGGGAAAAATCCCTTTACCTTGGGGAATGAAAGATGAGCCGTTTCAAGCCACTGCAAGGAAAACCCGGCCCCCCTTTTAGGGCAGGGGTTCTCGGTGTATATGCCCCCTTGAGGTAGCAAAAAACCCGGGCCCCCCCCCTTTTAAATAAATTTCTGAAAGAAAACCTCCTCATAGGGGCTTTTCGAAAATTGGCCCATTTTTTTAGTCGAAGCCAGGGAAAACATCTTTTTCCCTCCGAGGGAAATTTGGGGGACACGGAGCAAACCTCGGAAATTTTCTTGTGAACAGATATTCCCCTAGAAATTGGAAAATTGGGTTTTGGGCCCAAAATCTCGGTTCCCCAAAGGAGTGAAGGCCCCGGGGCGTGCTTGATGGGGGGAAAGGGGGATGGCTCGCATTTAATTCCGGGAAGCGCCCTATTTGGAGTTGATTTGGGGTACATGGAAATCCTTCCTGCCCGGGGTGACCCAGGGTCCCCCCTTTTACTTGTGCATGTTTTCTTACGGTTTTTCTCAGATCCAACAAGCAAGTCGAGGTTCCTTACAAAAGTTTCATGGGATCACGGGAATTGGTCTGCATGCAGTTTCGGGGGGAAACGGGCCTCCCTCCAATGGAGGGGAAGTCCCGGTTTTTCCCCGATTTCGGGGGGAACTTAGGTTACCTTCTCGGTTTTTGGGGGGGGACCCCTAAACCCTGTGTTTGTTCAGCGGGCGTCAGGTTTTCCAAACGGGGTTACAGGGACACCCCGGAATTTTCCCTTTGGGCTTTTTTAGGGCTAAAGGGGCCTTCCAAGGGGGAGGCGGGGGACCCCGGGGCCCCTTTTTTTGTACCATAGGGGTTCTGGAAATCCTGTCAAAGTTTTAAAAGAAAATCCAAAGGCCCCCTCACCTTTTTTAAGGCCCCCGAGCCTGCGTGCCTCTCCAGGTGTCAGAAGGGAGGTTTAGGGAAATTTCCCTCGAAAGGAGTCGGGGACCTTGGGCTTTTCCTTTGGGACCCACAGGGGGGTCAGACATTCCCCTTAAAATTTTGAGATTAAAGATGAGCCGGGCCCCAAGTAACTGCAAGGAAAAAAAACCCCTTCTTCTTTCAAATCCGGGTGCCTTCCCCGGGTATATGCACATTGAAGGCAGCTAATCTCAGGGTCCTCCCTCATAACCTATTGCTGAGAGCAGCCTCTCTTTGAGGGGGCTTGTGGAAAGGTGGCCTACGTCTGGAGTCTAAGCCAGGGAATCAGCTCTCATCTCGTGAGGCAATTTGCGGCGTACACAGGAGCACTCCTCGAGAGTTGCTCTGCTGAACTTGTGGCGACTCCTCTTTAGACTTGGCCCGTGGTTCTCGGGGGAACCTCTGTAGTTGCCTAAACGGAGTCAAGCATCAGCATCGTGTTTGAATGGGGAACGGTGGATGGCTCTGGAGTCGCAACTGCGAGGGGAAGCTGGGCCTCATTCTCGAGATCTGAGTTGGTGGGCCCATGGAGACTCCTTCGCGCAATGCTGGTGTGACCTCAGGGTCCCTCTCTACTTGTGACCGTGTTTTTTGGTTGGACTGTCTCGACATCCATCAAATGCAATGTCGAGGCTCGCTGCCATGTTTCAGGGGGCTCACGGAATTGCTCTGATCATGCCAGTGCAGGAGAAGATTCGGGCTTCATCTCGCTTGGAGGGGGAGAGTTGAGTCTCAAGGTTTTCTTCTCGGAGTTGCGGCGGGGACCTGGGGTACATTCCTCGACTGACCGCAGTGGATCGCTCCTTCTATACCCTCTGTTGTTGGTTTCAGAACGAAGTCAGGGAGTCCTGTCGAGTTACACGAGGGACACCTCAGGAGTCTCTTTCGAGGCTGGCATGCCGGCAAAAGGTGGAGCTTCTCGAGGTGCAGTCGGGAGACCCAGGGTCCCTTTTCCTGAGAGTACGCTCACAGGGATACTGGGATTGCCTGTCAATGGTCAAGAGGAGTCAGGCTCCGTCAAATTAGTTGAGATAAGCAGTGAGCTCTGCGTGCTCCTCGGGGTGTCAGAGGCATAGTGAGAGCCATGAGCCGTTCGAAGAATGTAGCAGTTAAGTCGGGGGGACCTAGGGCTTTCTCTAGGGACTCCACAGGTGGTGGCAGACATCCCTTCCAGCTTTGTGAGAAGACAGGCCTTAGACTGAATTCAAAGCCACTGCATGGGAAACCCGGCCTCCTTTCGAGAGTCAGGGCTATCTCCGTGTATTATTGCCCATTGATGGCAGCAATCTGAAGGTGTCGCTCCCTCACTACCTAATGCAGAGAGCAGCCTTCCTCGTGCAGGGGCTTTGTGGTAAGGTGGCCCACTCGTCTTGAATCTGAAGCGCTGGGAAATCAGCTCTCATCTCGAGGCACTTTGTCGGAGGTACTCGGAGCAGTCACTCGGTCGTTGCTCTGCTGAAGTTCGGTACTCATCTTGTCAGACTTGGGCCCAGTTGTTCGCCGGGAGTACCTATGGAGTTGCCTAAAGGGTTGAGTCAAGCCTCAGGTCGTGTTTGATGGGAAACGGGGGATGGCTCTGGAGTCAATGCTGGGGAAAGCGCAGGGCCTCATCTCGCTAGTTGATTTGGGGCCATGGAGCTCCTTCGCGATTGCTGGTGTGACTCAGGGTCCCTCTCTACTGTGACAGTGTTTTTGCGGGACTGGTCTCGGACACATCCATCAAGCAAAGTCGAGGCTCCTGACATGTTTCAGGGGCTCACGGAATTGCTCTGCATGCAGTGCAGAGGGGGATATCAGGCCTCATCTCGCTTGGAGGGGGAGTTGTCATGGTTTTCTCGAGGTTGCGGCGGGGAGCCTGGGTACATTCTCGACTTACGGCGGGAGATGGCCCCCTTATAACCCTCGTGTTGGTTCAACGAAGTCAGGACTCCTGTCGAGTTACGAGGGACACCTCAGGAGTCTCTTCGAGGCTTGGCAGGGCAAAAGGGACGGCTTCTCGAGGTGAGTCGGGGACCCAGGGTCCCTTTCCAGTAGCCACAGGGATACTGGGATTCCTGTCAATGTTCAAGAGGAGTCAGGCTCCGTCAAATTTTGAAGCAGTGAGCTCTGCGTGCCTCTCGAGGTTGTCAGAGGGCATGTGAGGCATTCCGTCGACAAGGAGTCGGGGACCTAGGGCTTTTCTCTAGGGACTCCACAGGTGGTGCAGACATCCCTTCACCTTGTGAGATGAAAGACTAGACTGTATTCAAGCCACTGCAAGGAAAAACCCGGCCTCCTTTCGAGTCAGGGCTTCTCGGTGTATATGCCATTGAGGCAGCAATCTCAGGGTCCCTCTCCCTCATACCTATTGCTGAGAGACAGAGCACCTCCTCTTGAGGGGCTTGTGGAAAGGTGGCCCTACGTCTTGAGTCTAAGCCAGGGAATCAGCTCTCATCTCGAGGCAATTTGGGGTACACGGAGCAGTCCTCGAGTTGCTCTGCTGAACTGGTACTCCATCTAGACTTGGCCGTTGTTCTCGGGGAAAACCTTGGAGTTGCCTAAAGGGAGTCAAAGCCTCAGGTCGTGTTTGATGGGGAACGGGGGATGGCTCTGGAGTCAATGCAGGGAAGCGGGCCTCATCTCGAGTTGATTTGGGGCCCATGGAGCTCCTTCGCGATGCTGGTGTGACCTCAGGGTCCTCTCTACTTGTGACAGTGTTTTTGCGGCTCGACATCCATCAAGCAAGTCGAGGCTCCTGACATGTATCAGGGGGCTCACGGAATTGCTCTGCATGCAGTGCAGGGGAATCGGGCCTCATCTCGCTTGGAGGGGGAAGTCTCATGGTTTTTCTCGAGTTGCGGCGGGGACCTGGGGTACATTCTCGACTTACGGCGGGGATGGCCCTTCAACCCTCGTGTTGGTTCAACGAAGTCAGGACTCCTGTCGAGTTACGAGGGACACCTCAGGAGTCTCTTCGAGGCTTGGCAGGGCAAAAGGGACGCTTCTCGAGGTGAGTCGGGAGACCCAGGGTCCCTTTCCAGTAGCCACAGGGATACTGGGATTCCTGTCAATGTTCAAGAGGAGTCAGGCTCCGTCAAATTTTGAAGCAGTGAGCTCTGCGTGCCTCTCGAGGTGTCAGAGGCATGTGAGGCATTCCGTCGAAAGGAGTCGGGGACCTAGGGGCTTTCTCTAGGGACTCCATGAGATGAAAGACTAGACTGTATTCAAGCCACTGCAAGGAAAGCCGGCCTCCTTTCGAGTCAGGGCTTCTCGGTGTATATGCCCATTGAGGCAGCAATCTCAGGGTCCCTCCCTCATACCTATTGCTGAGAGAAGCCTCCTCTTGAGGGGGGCTTGTGGAAAGGTGGCCTACGTCTTGAGTCTAAGCCAGGGAATCAGCTCTCATCTCGAGGCAATTTGGGGTACACGGAGCAGTCCTCGAGTTGCTCTGCTGAACTTGGTACTCCTCTAGACTTGGCCCGTTGTTCTCGGGGAACCTCTGGAGTTGCCTAAAGGGAGTCAAGCCTCAGGTCGTGTTTGATGGGGAACGGGGGATGGCTCTGGAGTCAATGCAGGGGAAGCGGGCCTCATCTCGAGTTGATTTGGGGCCCATGGAGCTCCTTCGCGATGCTGGTGTGACCTCAGGGTCCCTCTCTACTTGTGACAGTGTTTTTGCGGACTGTCTCGACATCCATCAAGCAAGTCGAGGCTCCTGACATGTTTCAGGGGGCTCACGGAATTGCTCTGCATGCAGTGCAGGGGAATCGGGCCTCATCTCGCTTGGAGGGGGAAGTCTCATGGTTTTTCTCGAGTTTGCGGCGGGGACCTGGGGTACATTCTCGACTTACGGGGGATGCCCTTCAACCCTCGTGTTGGTTCAACGAAGTCAGGACTCCTGTCGAGTTACGAGGGACACCTCAGGAGTCTCTTCGAGGCTTGGCAGGGCAAAAGGAACGCTTCTCGAGGTGAGTCGGGAGACCCAGGGTCCCCCTTTCAGTAGCCACAGGGATACTGGGATTCCTGTCAATGTTCAAGAGGAGTCAGGCTCCGTCAAATTTTGAAGCAGTGAGCTCTGCGTGCCTCTCGAGGTGTCAGAGGCATGTGAGGCATTCCGTCGAAAGGAGTCGGGGACCTAGGGCTTTTCTAGGGACTCCACAGGTGGTGCAGACATCCCTTCAGCTTGTGAGATGAAAGACTAGACTGTATTCAAGCCACTGCAAGGAAAGCCGGCCTCCTTTCGAGTCAGGGCTTCTCGGTGTATATGCCCATTGAGGCAGCAATCTCAGGGTCCCTCCCTCATACCTATTGCTGAGAGAAGCCTCCTCTTGAGGGGCTTGTGGAAAGGTGGCCTACGTCTTGAGTCTAAGCCAGGGAATCAGCTCTCATCTCGAGGCAATTTGGGGTACACGGAGCAGTCCTCGAGTTGCTCTCTGCTGAACTTGGTACTCCTCTAGACTTGGCCCGTTTTCGGGGGGAACCTCTGGAGTTGCCTAAAGGGAGTCAAGCCTCAGGTCGTGTTTGATGGGGAACGGGGGATGGCTCTGGAGTCAATGCAGGGGAAGCGGGCCTCATCTCGAGTTGATTTGGGGCCCATGGAGCTCCTTCGCGATGCTGGTGTGACCTCAGGGTCCCTCTCTACTTGTGACAGTGTTTTTGCGGACTGTCTCGACATCCATCAAGCAAGTCGAGGCTCCTGACATGTTTCAGGGGGCTCACGGAATTGCTCTGCATGCAGTGCAGGGGAATCGGGCCTCATCTCGCTTTGGGGGGGGAAAGTCTCATGGTTTTTCTCGAGTTGCGGCGGCGGGGACCTGGGGTACATTCTCGACTTACGGCGGCGGGGATGGCCCTTCAACCCTCGTGTTGGTTCAACGAAGTCAGGACTCCTGTCGAGTTACGAGGGACACCTCAGGAGTCTCTTCGAGGCTTGGCAGGGCAAAAGGAACGCTTCTCGAGGTGAGTCGGGAGACCCAGGGTCCCTTTCCAGTAGCCACAGGGATACTGGGATTCCTGTCAATGTTCAAGAGGAGTCAGGCTCCGTCAAATTTTGAAGCAGTGAGCTCTGCGTGCCTCTCGAGGTGTCAGAGGCATGTGAGGCATTCCGTCGAAAGGAGTCGGGGACCTAGGGCTTTCTCTAGGGACTCCACAGGTGGTGCAGACATCCCTTCAGCTTGTGAGATGAAAGACTAGACTGTATTCAAGCCACTGCAAGGAAAGCCGGCCTCCTTTCGAGTCAGGGCTTCTCGGGTGTATATGCCCATTGAGGCAGCAATCTCAGGGTCCCTCCCTCATACCTATTGCTGAGAGAAGCCTCCTCTTGAGGGGCTTGTGGAAAGGTGGCCTACGTCTTGAGTCTAAGCCAGGGAATCAGCTCTCATCTCGAGGCAATTTGGGGTACACGGAGCAGTCCTCGAGTTGCTCTGCTGAACTTGGTACTCCTCTAGACTGGCCCGTTGTTCTCGGGGAACCTCTGGAGTTGCCTAAAGGGAGTCAAGCCTCAGGTCGTGTTTGATGGGGAACGGGGGATGGCTCTGGAGTCAATGCAGGGGAAGAGCGCCTCATCTCGAGTTGATTTGGGGCCCATGGAGCTCCTTCGCGATGCTGGTGTGACCTCAGGGTCCCTCTCTACTTGTGACAGTGTTTTTGCGGACTGTCTCGACATCCATCAAGCAAGTCGAGGCTCCTGACATGTTTCAGGGGGCTCACGGAATTGCTCTGCATGCAGTGCAGGGGAATCGGGCCTCATCTCGCTTGGAGGGGGAAGTCTCATGGTTTTTCTCGAGTTGCGGCGGGGACCTGGGGTACATTCTCGACTTACGGCGGGGATGGCCCTTCAACCCTCGTGTTGGTTCAACGAAGTCAGGACTCCTGTCGAGTTACGAGGGACACCTCAGGAGTCTCTTCGAGGCTTGGCAGGGCAAAAGGAACGCTTCTCGAGGTGAGTCGGGAGACCCAGGGTCCCTTTCCAGTAGCCACAGGGATACTGGGATTCCTGTCAATGTTCAAGAGGAGTCAGGCTCCGTCAAATTTTGAAGCAGTGAGCTCTGCGTGCCTCTCGAGGTGTCAGAGGCATGTGAGGCATTCCGTCGAAAGGAGTCGGGGACCTAGGGCTTTCTCTAGGGACTCCACAGGTGGTGCAGACATCCCTTCAGCTTGTGAGATGAAAGACTAGACTGTATTCAAGCCACTGCAAGGAAAGCCGGCCTCCTTTCGAGTCAGGGCTTCTCGGTGTATATGCCCATTGAGGCAGCAATCTCAGGGTCCCTCCCTCATACCTATTGCTGAGAGAAGCCTCCTCTTGAGGGGCTTGTGGAAAGGTGGCCTACGTCTTGAGTCTAAGCCAGGGAATCAGCTCTCATCTCGAGGCAATTTGGGGTACACGGAGCAGTCCTCGAGTTGCTCTGCTGAACTTGGTACTCCTCTAGACTTGGCCCGTTGTTCTCGGGGAACCTCTGGAGTTGCCTAAAGGGAGTCAAGCCTCAGGTCGTGTTTGATGGGGAACGGGGGATGGCTCTGGAGTCAATGCAGGGGAAGCGGGGGCCTCATCTCGAGTTGATTTGGGGCCCATGGAGCTCCTTCGCGATGCTGGTGTGACCTCAGGGTCCCTCTCTACTTGTGACAGTGTTTTTGCGGACTGTCTCGACATCCATCAAGCAAGTCGAGGCTCCTGACATGTTTCAGGGGGCTCACGGAATTGCTCTGCATGCAGTGCAGGGGAATCGGGCCTCATCTCGCTTGGAGGGGGAAGTCTCATGGTTTTTCTCGAGTTTGCGGGGGACCTGGGGTGGGGTACATTCTCGACTTACGGCGGGGATGGCCCTTCAACCCTCGTGTTGGTTCAACGAAGTCAGGACTCCTGTCGAGTTACGAGGGACACCTCAGGAGTCTCTTCGAGGCTTGGCAGGGCAAAAGGAACGCTTCTCGAGGTGAGTCGGGAGACCCAGGGTCCCTTTCCAGTAGCCACAGGGATACTGGGATTCCTGTCAATGTTCAAGAGGAGTCAGGCTCCGTCAAATTTTGAAGCAGTGAGCTCTGCGTGCCTCTCGAGGTGTCAGAGGCATGTGAGGCATTCCGTCGAAAGGAGTCGGGGACCTAGGGCTTTCTCTAGGGACTCCACAGGTGGTGCAGACATCCCTTCAGCTTGTGAGATGAAAGACTAGACTGTATTCAAGCCACTGCAAGGAAAGCCGGCCTCCTTTCGAGTCAGGGCTTCTCGGTGTATATGCCCATTGAGGCAGCAATCTCAGGGTCCCTCCCTCATACCTATTGCTGAGAGAAGCCTCCTCTTGAGGGGCTTGTGGAAAGGTGGCCTACGTCTTGAGTCTAAGCCAGGGAATCAGCTCTCATCTCGAGCAAATTTGGGGTACACGGAGCAGTCCTCGAGTTGCTCTGCTGAACTTGGTACTCCTCTAGACTTGGCCCGTTGTTCTCGGGGAACCTCTGGAGTTGCCTAAAGGGAGTCAAGCCTCAGGTCGTGTTTGATGGGGAACGGGGGATGGCTCTGGAGTCAATGCAGGGGAAGCGGGCCTCATCTCGAGTTGATTTGGGGCCCATGGAGCTCCTTCGCGATGCTGGTGTGACCTCAGGGTCCCTCTCTACTTGTGACAGTGTTTTTGCGGACTGTCTCGACATCCATCAAGCAAGTCGAGGCTCCTGACATGTTTCAGGGGGCTCACGGAATTGCTCTGCATGCAGTGCAGGGGAATCGGGCCTCATCTCGCTTGGGGGGGGAAGTCTCATGGTTTTTCTCGAGTTGCGGTTGCGGCGGGGACCTGGGGTACATTCTCGACTTACGGCGGGGATGGCCCTTCAACCCTCGTGTTGGTTCAACGAAGTCAGGACTCCTGTCGAGTTACGAGGGACACCTCAGGAGTCTCTTCGAGGCTTGGCAGGGCAAAAGGAACGCTTCTCGAGGTGAGTCGGGAGACCCAGGGTCCCTTTCCAGTAGCCACAGGGATACTGGGATTCCTGTCAATGTTCAAGAGGAGTCAGGCTCCGTCAAATTTTGAAGCAGTGAGCTCTGCGTGCCTCTCGAGGTGTCAGAGGCATGTGAGGCATTCCGTCGAAAGGAGTCGGGGACCTAGGGGGCTTTCTCTAGGGACTCCACAGGTGGTGCAGACATCCCTTCAGCTTGTGAGATGAAAGACTAGACTGTATTCAAGCCACTGCAAGGAAAGCCGGCCTCCTTTCGAGTCAGGGCTTCTCGGTGTATATGCCCATTGAGGCAGCAATCTCAGGGTCCCTCCCTCATACCTATTGCTGAGAGAAGCCTCCTCTTGAGGGGCTTGTGGAAAGGTGGCCTACGTCTTGAGTCTAAGCCAGGGAATCAGCTCTCATCTCGAGGCAATTTGGGGGTACACGGAGCAGTCCTCGAGTTGCTCTGCTGAACTTGGTACTCCTCTAGACTTGGCCCGTTGTTCTCGGGGAACCTCTGGAGTTGCCTAAAGGGAGTCAAGCCTCAGGTCGTGTTTGATGATGGGGAACGGGGGATGGCTCTGGAGTCAATGCAGGGGAAGCGGGCCTCATCTCGAGTTGATTTGGGGCCCATGGAGCTCCTTCGCGATGCTGGTGTGACCTCAGGGTCCCTCTCTACTTGTGACAGTGTTTTTGCGGACTGTCTCGACATCCATCAAGCAAGTCGAGGCTCCTGACATGTTTCAGGGGGCTCACGGAATTGCTCTGCATGCAGTGCAGGGGAATCGGGCCTCATCTCGCTTGGAGGGGGAAGTCTCATGGTTTTTCTCGAGTTGCGGCGGGGACCTGGGGTACATTCTCGACTTACGGCGGGGATGGCCCTTCAACCCTCGTGTTGGTTCAACGAAGTCAGGACTCCTGTCGTGTTACGAGGGACACCTCAGGAGTCTCTTCGAGGCTTGGCAGGGCAAAAGGGACGCTCTCTCGAGGTGAGTCGGGAGACCCAGGGTCCCCTTTCCAGTAGCCACAGGGATACTGGGATTCCTGTCAATGTTCAAGAGGAGTCAGGCTCCGTCAAATTTTGAAGCAGTGAGCTCTGCGTGCCTCTCGAGGTGTCAGAGGCATGTGGGGCATTCCGTCGAAAGGAGTCGGGGACCTAGGGCTTTCTCTAGGGACTCCACAGGTGGTGCAGACATCCCTTCAGCTTGTGAGATGAAAGACTAGACTGTATTCAAGCCACTGCAAGGAAAGCCGGCCTCCTTTCGAGTCAGGGCTTCTCGGTGTATATGCCCATTGAGGCAGCAATCTCAGGGTCCCTCCCTCATACCTATTGCTGAGAGAAGCCTCCTCTTGAGGGGCTTGTGGAAAGGTGGCCTACGTCTTGAGTCTAAGCCAGGGAATCAGCTCTCATCTCGAGGCAATTTGGGGTACACGGAGCAGTCCTCGAGTTGCTCTGCTGAACTTGGTACTCCTCTAGACTTGGCCCGTTGTTCTCGGGGAACCTCTGGAGTTGCCTAAAGGGGGTCAAGCCTCAGGTCGTGTTTGATGGGGAACGGGGGATGGCTCTGGAGTCAATGCAGGGGAAGCGGGCCTCATCTCGAGTTGATTTGGGGCCCATGGAGCTCCTTCGCGATGCTGGTGTGACCTCAGGGTCCCTCTCTACTTGTGACAGTGTTTTTGCGGACTGTCTCGACATCCATCAAGCAAGTCGAGGCTCCTGACATGTTTCAGGGGGCTCACGGAATTGCTCTGCATGCAGTGCAGGGGAATCGGGCCTCATCTCGCTTGGAGGGGGAAGTCTCATGGTTTTTCTCGAGTTGCGGCGGGGACCTGGGGTACATTCTCGACTTACGGCGGGGATGGCCTTCAACCCTCGTGTTTGTTCAACGAAGTCAGGACTCCTGTCGAGTTACGAGGGACACCTCAGGAGTCTCTTCGAGGCTTGGCAGGGCAAAAGGAACGCTTCTCGAGGTGAGTGAGGGGAGACCCAGGGTCCCTTTCCAGTAGCCACAGGGATACTGGGATTCCTGTCAATGTTCAAGAGGAGTCAGGCTCCGTCAAATTTTGAAGCAGTGAGCTCTCTGCGTGCCTCTCGAGGTGTCAGAGGCATGTGAGGCATTCCGTCGAAAGGAGTCGGGGACCTAGGGCTTTCTCTAGGGACTCCACAGGTGGTGCAGACATCCCTTCAGCTTGTGAGATGAAAGACTAGACTGTATTCAAGCCACTGCAAGGAAAGCCGGCCTCCTTTCGAGTCAGGGCTTCTCGGTGTATATGCCCATTGAGGCAGCAATCTCAGGGTCCCTCCCTCATACCTATTGCTGAGAGAAGCCTCCTCTTGAGGGGCTTGTGGAAAGGTGGCCTACGTCTTGAGTCTAAGCCAGGGAATCAGCTCTCATCTCGAGGCAATTTGGGGTACACGGAGCAGTCCTCGAGTTGCTCTGCTGAACTTGGTACTCCTCTAGACTTGGCCCGTTGTTCTCGGGGAACCTCTGGAGTTGCCTAAAGGGAGTCAAGCCTCAGGTCGTGTTTGATGGGGAACGGGGGGGGATGGCTCTGGAGTCAATGCAGGGGAAGCGGGCCTCATCTCGAGTTGATTTGGGGCCCATGGAGCTCCTTCGCGATGCTGGTGTGACCTCAGGGTCCCTCTCTACTTGTGACAGTGTTTTTGCGGACTGTCTCTCGACATCCATCAAGCAAGTCGAGGCTCCTGACATGTTTCAGGGGGCTCACGGAATTGCTCTGCATGCAGTGCAGGGGAATCGGGCCTCATCTCGCTTGGAGGGGGAAGTCTCATGGTTTTTTTCTCGAGTTGCGGCGGGGACCTGGGGTACATTCTCGACTTACGGCGGGGATGGCCCTTCAACCCTCGTGTTTGTTCAACGAAGTCAGGACTCCTGTCGAGTTACGAGGGACACCTCAGGAGTCTCTTCGAGGCTTGGCAGGGCAAAAGGGAACGCTTCTCGAGGTGAGTCGGGAGACCCAGGGTCCCTTTCCAGTAGCCACAGGGATACTGGGATTCCTGTCAATGTTCAAGAGGAGTCAGGCTCCGTCAAATTTTGAAGCAGTGAGCTCTGCGTGCCTCTCGAGGTGTCAGAGCATGTGAGGCATTCCGTCGAAAGGAGTCGGGGACCTAGGGCTTTCTCTAGGGACTCCACAGGTGGTGCAGACATCCCTTCAGCTTGTGAGATGAAAGACTAGACTGTATTCAAGCCACTGCAAGGAAAGCCGGCCTCCTTTCGACAGCAATCTCAGGGTCCCTCCCTCATACCTATTGCTGAGAGAAGCCTCCTCTTGAGGGGCTTGTGGAAAGGTGGCCTACGTCTTGAGTCTAAGCCAGGGAATCAGCTCTCATCTCGAGGCAATTTGGGGTACACGGAGCAGTCCTCGAGTTGCTCTGCTGAACTTGGTACTCCTCTAGACTTGGCCCGTTGTTCTCGGGGAACCTCTGGAGTTGCCTAAAGGGAGTCAAGCCTCAGGTCGTGTTTGATGGGGAACGGGGGATGGCTCTGGAGTCAATGCAGGGGAAGCGGGCCTCATCTCGAGTTGATTTGGGGCCCATGGAGCTCCTTCGCGATGCTGGTGTGACCTCAGGGTCCCTCTCTACTTGTGACAGTGTTTTTGCGGACTGTCTCGACATCCATCAAGCAAGTCGAGGCTCCTGACATGTTTCAGGGGGCTCACGGAATTGCTCTGCATGCAGTGCAGGGGAATCGGGCCTCATCTCGCTTGGAGGGGGAAGTCTCATGGTTTTTCTCGAGTTGCGGCGGGGACCTGGGGTACATTCTCGACTTACGGCGGGGATGGCCCTTCAACCCTCGTGTTTGGTTCAACGAAGTCAGGACTCCTGTCGAGTTACGAGGGACACCTCAGGAGTCTCTTCGAGGCTTGGCAGGGCAAAAAGGAACGCTTCTCGAGGTGAGTCGGGAGACCCAGGGTCCCTTTCCAGTAGCCACAGGGATACTGGGATTCCTGTCAATGTTCAAGAGGAGTCAGGCTCCGTCAAATTTTGAAGCAGTGAGCTCTGCGTGCCTCTCGAGGTGTCAGAGGCATGTGAGGCATTCCGTCGAAAGGAGTCGGGGGGGACCTAGGGCTTTCTCTAGGGACTCCACAGGTGGTGCAGACATCCCTTCAGCTTGTGAGATGAAAGACTAGACTGTATTCAAGCCACTGCAAGGAAAGCCGGCCTCCTTTCGAGTCAGGGCTTCTCGGTGTATATGCCCATTTAGGCAGCAATCTCAGGGTCCCTCCCTCATACCTATTGCTGAGAGAAGCCTCCTCTTGAGGGGCTTGTGGAAAGGTGGCCTACGTCTTGAGTCTAAGCCAGGGAATCAGCTCTCATCTCGAGGCAATTTGGGGTACACGGAGCAGTCCTCGAGTTGCTCTGCTGAACTTGGTACTCTCTAGACTTGGCCCGTTGTTCTCGGGGAACCTCTGGAGTTGCCTAAAGGGAGTCAAGCCTCAGGTCGTGTTTGATGGGGAACGGGGGATGGCTCTGGAGTCAATGCAGGGGAAGCGGGCCTCATCTCGAGTTGATTTGGGGCCCATGGAGCTCCTTCGCGATGCTGGTGTGACCTCAGGGTCCCTCTCTACTTGTGACAGTGTTTTTGCGGACTGTCTCGACATCCATCAAGCAAGTCGAGGCTCCTGACATGTTTCAGGGGGCTCACGGAATTGCTCTGCATGCAGTGCAGGGGAATCGGGCCTCATCTCGCTTGGAGGGGGAAGTCTCATGGTTTTTCTCGAGTTGCGGCGGGGACCTGGGGTACATTCTCGACTTACGGCGGGGATGGCCCTCAACCCTCGTGTTGGTTCAACGAAGTCAGGACTCCTGTCGAGTTACGAGGGACACCTCAGGAGTCTCTTCGAGGCTTGGCAGGGCAAAAGGAACGCTTCTCGAGGTGAGTCGGGAGACCCAGGGTCCCTTTCCAGTAGCCACAGGGATACTGGGATTCCTGTCAATGTTCAAGAGGAGTCAGGCTCCGTCAAATTTTGAAGCAGTGAGCTCTGCGTGCCTCTCGAGGTGTCAGAGGCATGTGAGGCATTCCGTCGAAAGGAGTCGGGGACCTAGGGCTTTCTCTAGGGACTCCACAGGTGGTGCAGACATCCCTTCACCTTGTGAGATGAAAGACTAGACTGTATTCAAGCCACTGCAAGGAAAGCCGGCCTCCTTTCGAGTCAGGGCTTCTCGGTGTATATGCCCATTGAGGCAGCAATCTCAGGGTCCCTCCCTCATACCTATTGCTGAGAGAAGCCTCCTCTTGAGGGGCTTGTGGAAAGGTGGCCTACGTCTTGAGTCTAAGCCAGGGAATCAGCTCTCATCTCGAGGCAATTTGGGGTACACGGAGCAGTCCTCGAGTTGCTCTGCTGAACTTGGTACTCCTCTAGACTTGGCCCGTTGTTCTCGGGGAACCTCTGGAGTTGCCTAAAGGGAGTCAAGCCTCAGGTCGTGTTTGATGGGGAACGGGGGATGGCTCTGGAGTCAATGCAGGGGAAGCGGGCCTCATCTCGAGTTGATTTGGGGCCCATGGAGCTCCTTCGCGATGCTGGTGTGACCTCAGGGTCCCTCTCTACTTGTGACAGTGTTTTTGCGGACTGTCTCGACATCCATCAAGCAAGTCGAGGCTCCTGACATGTTTCAGGGGGCTCACGGAATTGCTCTGCATGCAGTGCAGGGGAATCGGGCCTCATCTCGCTTGGAGGGGGGGGGAAAGTCTCATGGTTTTTCTCGAGTTGCGGCGGGGACCTGGGGTACATTCTCGACTTACGGCGGGGATGGCCCTTCAACCCTCGTGTTTGGTTCAACGAAGTCAGGACTCCTGTCGAGTTACGAGGGACACCTCAGGAGTCTCTTCGAGGCTTGGCAGGGCAAAAGGGACGCTTCTCGAGGTGAGTCGGGAGACCCAGGGTCCCTTTCCAGTAGCCACAGGGATACTGGGATTCCTGTCAATGTTCAAGAGGAGTCAGGCTCCGTCAAATTTTGAAGCAGTGAGCTCTGCGTGCCTCTCGAGGTGTCAGAGGCATGTGAGGCATTCCGTCGAAAGGAGTCGGGGACCTAGGGCTTTCTCTAGGGACTCCACAGGTGGTGCAGACATCCCTTCAGCTTGTGAGATGAAAGACTAGACTGTATTCAAGCCACTGCAAGGAAACCCGGCCTCCTTTCGAGTCAGGGCTTCTCGGTGTATATGCCCATTGAGGCAGCAATCTCAGGGTCCCTCCCTCATACCTATTGCTGAGAGAAGCCTCCTCTTGAGGGGCTTGTGGAAAGGTGGCCTACGTCTTGAGTCTAAGCCAGGGAATCAGCTCTCATCTCGAGGCAATTTGGGGTACACGGAGCAGTCCTCGAGTTGCTCTGCTGAACTTGGTACTCCTCTAGACTTGGCCCGTTGTTCTCGGGGAACCTCTGGAGTTGCCTAAAGGGAGTCAAGCCTCAGGTCGTGTTTGATGGGGAACGGGGGATGGCTCTGGAGTCAATGCAGGGGAAAGCGGGCCTCATCTCGAGTTGATTTGGGGCCCATGGAGCTCCTTCGCGATGCTGGTGTGACCTCATAGGGTCCCTCTCTACTTGTGACAGTGTTTTTGCGGACTGTCTCGACATCCATCAAGCAAGTCGAGGCTCCTGACATGTTTCAGGGGGGCTCACGGAATTGCTCTGCATGCAGTGCAGGGGAATCGGGCCTTCATCTCGCTTGGAGGGGGAAGTCTCATGGTTTTTTCTCGAGTTGCGGCGGGGACCTGGGGTACATTCTCGACTTACGGCGGGGATGGCCCTTACAACCCTCGTGTTTTGTTCAACGAAGTCAGGACTCCTGTCGAGTTACGAGGGACACTCAGGAGTCTCTTCGAGGCTTGGCAGGGCAAAAGGGACGCTTCTCGAGGTGAGTCGGGAGACCCAGGGTCCCTTTCCAGTAGCCACAGGGATACTGGGATTCCTGTCAATGTTCAAGAGGAGTCAGGCTCCGTCAAAATTTTGAAGCAGTGAGCTCTGCGTGCCTCTCGAGGGTGTCAGAGGCATGTGAGGCATTCCGTCGAAAAGGAGTCGGGGACCTAGGGCTTTCTCTAGGGACTCACAGGTGGTGCAGACATCCCTTCACCTTGTGAGATGAAAGACTAGACTGTATTCAAGCCACTGCAAGGAAAGCCGGCCTCCTTTTCGAGTCAGGGGCTTCTCGGTGTATATGCCCATTGAGGCAGCAATCTCAGGGTCCCTCCTCATACCTATTGCTGAGAGAAGCCTCCTCTTGAGGGGCTTGTGGAAAGGTGGCCTACGTCTTGAGTCTAAGCCAGGGATCAGCTCTCATCTCGAGGCAATTTGGGGTACACGGAGCAGTCCTCGAGTTGCTCTGCTGAACTTGGTACTCCTCTAGACTTGGCCCGTTGTTCTCGGGGAAACTCTGGAGTTGCCTAAAGGGAGTCAAGCCTCAGGTCGTGTTTGATGGGGAACGGGGGGGGGATGGCTCTGGAGTCAATGCAGGGGAAGCGGGCCTCATCTCGAGTTGATTTGGGGCCCATGGGAGCTCCTTCGCGATGCTGGTGTGACCTCAGGGTCCACCTCTCTACTTGTGACAGTGTTTTTGCGGACTGTCTCGACATCCATCAAGCTAAAGTCGAGGCTCCTGACATGTTTCAGGGGGCTCACGGAATTGCTCTGCATGCAAGTGCAGGGGAATCGGGCTCATCTCGCTTGGAGGGGGAAGTCTCATGGTTTTTCTCGAGTTGCGGCGCGGGGACCTGGGGTTACATTCTCGAGTGTTTACGGCGGGGATGGCCCCTTCAACCCTCGTGTTTGTTTCAACGAAGTCAGGACTCCTGTCGAGTTACGAGGGACCACCTCAGGAGTCTCTTCGAGGCTTTTGGGCAGGGGCAAAAAGGAACGCTTCTCGAGGTGAGTCGGGAGACCCAGGGTCCCTTTCCAGTAGCCACAGGGATACTGGGATTCCTGTCAATGTTCAAGAGGAGTCAGGCTCCGTCCAAATTTTGAAGCAGTGTGAGCTCTGCGTGCCTCTCGAGGTGTCAGAGGCATGTGAGGCATTCGTCGAAAGGAGTCGGGGACCTAGGGCTCTTTCTCTAGGGACTCCACAGGTGGTGCAGACATTCCCTTCCCTTGTGAGATGAAAGACTAGACTGTATTCAAGCCACTGCAAGGAAAGCCGGCCTCCTTTCGAGTCAGGGCTTCTCGGTGTATATGCCCATTGAGGCAGCAATCTCAGGGTCCCTCCCTCTACCTATTGCTGAGAGAAGCCTCTATCTTGAGGGGCTTGTGGAAAGGTGGCCTACGTCTTGAGTCTAAGCCAGGGAATCAGCTCTCATCTCGAGGCAATTTGGGGTTACACGGAGCAGTCCTCGAGTTGCTCTGCTGAACTTGGTACTCTCTAGACTTGGCCCGTTGTTCTCGGGGAAACTCTGGAGTTGCCTAAAGGGGAGTCAAGCCTCAGGTCGTGTTTGATGGGAAACGGGGGATGGCTCTGGAGTCAATGCAGGGGAAGGTAAAGGGCCTTCATCTCGAGTTGATTTGGGGCCCATGGAGCTCCTTCGCGATGCTGGTGTGACCTCAGGGTCCCTCTCTACTTGTGACAGTGTTTTTGCGGACTGTCTCGACATCCATCAAGCAAGTCGAGGCTCCTGACATGTTTCAGGGGGCTCACGGATATGCTCTGCATGCAGTGCAGGGGAATCGGGCCTCATCTCGCTTGGAGGGGGAAGTCTCATTGTTTTTCTCGAGTTGCGGCGGGGACCTGGGGTACATTCTCGACTTACGGCGGGGAATGGCCCTTTCAACCCTCGTGTTTGTTTCAACGAAGTCAGGACTCCTGTCAGAGAGTTCACGAGGGACACCATCAGGAGTCTCTCTCGAGGCTTGGTTAGCTCGGCACGGAAAGGAACGCTTTCTCTCAGAGGTGAGTCGGGAGAACCAGCGGTCTCCTTTTCCAGTAGCCTCAGGGATTTTGGGGATTCCATGTCAATGTTTCAAGAGGAGTCAGGCTCCGTTCAAATTTTGAAAGCAGTCGGAGCTCTGCGTTGCCTCTTGCCTCGAGGGTTGTCAGATGAATGTGGAGGCAATTCCGTCGAAAAGGGTAGGGGACCTAGGGCCTTTCTCAAGCGGACCTCCATTGGTGGTGCAGCCATCCCTTCAGATGGTGAGATGAAATAGACTAGACTGTATTCAAGCCACTGCCATGGAAAAGCCGGCCAACTTTCGAGTCAGGGCTTCTCGGTGTATATGCCCCATTGGAGGCAGCAAATTCTCAGTGTCCCTCCCTCATTAAACCTATTGCTGAGTAGAAGACTTCCTCTTGAGGGGCTTGTGGAACAGGTGGCCTAAGTCTTGAGGTCTAATGCCAGGGAGTCAGCTCTTCATCTCGAGGCCAATTTCGGGGTACACGGGAGCAGTCCTCGAGTTCGCTCTGCTGATACTTGGTTCTCCTCTAGACTGGCCCGTTGTTTCTCGGGGATCCTCTGGAGTTGCCTAAAAGGGTGTCAAGCCTCAGGTCGTGTTTGATGGGAACGGGGGATGGCTTGGATTCAATGCAGGGGAAGCGGGCTATCTCGATTGATTTTGGGGCCCATGTGCTCCTTCGCGATGCTGGGTGTGACCTCAGTGTCCCTCTCTATTGTTGACTGTGTTTTTGCGGACTGTCCTCGGAATACCATCAAGCAAAGTCGAGGCTTCCTGACATGTTCAGGGGGCCCCCCATCACGGAATTTTCTGCATGCAGTAAAAGGGGAATCGGGGTCTCATCTCACTTGGGGGGGGAAAATTCATTGTTTTTTCGGGGTTTTGGGCGGGGACCGGGGTACATTCTCAGGTTGGGGGGGATGGCCCCTTTAAAACCCCCGTGTTTGTTCAGCGAGTCAGGACTCCTGTCGAGTTACGAGGGAACCTCAGGGGAAACTCTTCGAGGGTTTTTTTGGGAGGGGAAAAGGGGAAAAATTTTCGGGGGTGGGCGGGAGGGGCCCCGGTGCGCTTTCCAGTAAACCAAGGGGGTACTGGTTTTTTGTCAATGTTCAAGAGGGAAACAGGGCTCCCTCACCTTTTGAAGCTGGTTTTGCTTGCGTGCCTCTCGATGTGTCAGAGGCCCTGTGAGGGGATTTCCCTTTTTAAAGGAGTCGGGGACCCAGGGCTTTCTCTAGGGGCTTCCCCAGTGGAAAACGAATCCCTTCCCCCTTGTGAGATGGGAAAAGGGGAGCCTTTTTTTCAAGCCACTGCAAGGAAAAAACCGGGCCCCCTTTCGAGTCAGGGATTTTTCGGTGTATTGCCCTTGAAGCAGAAATAGGGCCCCTCCCTACCTATGCTGAGAGAACCCTCCTCATTTAGGGGGTTTTGAAAAATTTGGCCTATTTTTTGAGTCTTAAACCAGAGGAAAACAGCTCTCACTCGAGGCACTTTTGGGTACACGGAGATTCCTTGGGGGTACTTGCTTTAACTTGGTATTCCTTAGACTTGGCAAAAATTTTTCTGGGGGAACCCCTTTAAATTGCCCCAAAAGGGATTTAAGCCCCTGTTCGTGTTTGAATGGGAAAAGGAGGATGGCTTTTGGGTCAATGAAAGGGAAGAGGCCTCATCTCGATTTAATTTGGGGTTTCATTGGCCCCTTCGGATGCTGATGGGACATCAGCCCAGCTCTACTTTCACCGGTTTTGCGTATTTTTTCGGGGTTTATCAAGCAAGTCGGGTCCTGACATGTTTTTATGGGGGGACGGAATTGTCTGCAGGGGTGCAGGGGGAAACGGGCCTCATCTCGTTTGGGGGGGGAAAAATTATGGTTTTTTTTCGAGTTGCGGCGGGGAAAAAAGGGGGACTTTTTCGGTTTTCGGTGGGGGGGGGCCCTTCAACCCCCGTGTTTTTTTCACGGGCTTCAAAACTCCTGGGGTGACGAGGGCACCCGGGTTTCTTCGAGGCTTGGAAAAGCAAAAGGGGCTTCTCGAGGTGAGGCGGGAGACCTTAGGGCCCCCTTTCCCGGAAACCAAAAGGGAAAATGGGATTCCTGTCAATTTTTTCAAGAGGAGTCAGGCCCATCACCTTTTTAAGCGTGACCTTTTGCGTGCCCCTCGAGTTGTCAGAGTCTTGTTGGGGACATTCCCTCGTAAGGGGGTCTGGGACCCAGGGCTTTCTCTAGTGGGCTCCCCGTTTGGAAACAGCATCCTTTACCGGGGAGATGAAAGATGGCCTTTTATTCAAACCCCTGCATGGAAACCCCCGGGCCCCCTTTCGAGTCAGGGGTTCTCGGTGTATTGCCCCTTTAGGCAGCAATTTTAGGGCCCCTTGTTATACCTATGTGAGAGAAGCCCCCTCTTGAGGGGCTTGTTTGGGTTTTGGTCTCGTCTTGAGTCTTAAAACCAGGGAATCGCTTTCATCTCGAGGCAATTTTTTGGTAGAGGAGCATTCCGCCAGGGGCTGCTTGCTGAATTGGTTTTCCTTGACTTGGGGACGTTGTTCCGGGGAAATTCTGGGGTTTCCCCGAGGGAAATCAAGCCACTGGTCGTGTTTAATGGGGGAAAGAGGGAAGGCTCTGGAGTCAATGCAGGGGTAGGGGGCCTCATTTTCGAGTTGATTTGGGTACATGGAGTCCTTTGCGATGCTTTCTGGGGACCCCCGTGTTTCCCCCTCTACTTGTGGGGAAGTGTTCTTTCGGATTGTCTCCGGGGATCCCTCAAGCAAATGAAATCTCTTTAAAGTTTTTATGGGGCTCAGGAATTGTTGCATGCAGTTTCCCGGGAATCGGGCCTCATCTCCCCTTGGAGAGTTAAATCTCATTTTTTTTCTCGAGGTTTTGGCGGGGAACCCGGGGTACATCTCGAAATTACAGGGGGGGTAGCCCTTCAACCCCCGTGTTTGTTCAGGACGTCAGGATCCCGTCGAGTTTTTTAGGGACACCTCAGAAAATTTTCTAAGGTTTTCAGGGCAAAAAGGGAAAGCTTCTCCCAGGTGGGCGGGAGACCCAGGGGCCCCTTTTCCGGAAACCATTGTTTTATGGGTTCCCGCAATATTTAAGGGAGTCAGGCCCAGTCACCTTTTGAAGCCGTGGCTCTCGTGCCTCTGGGGAAATTTTCAGGGATGTGAGGCATTTCGTTTGAAAAAATTCAGGGACCTAGGGATTTTTTCAAGGGACTCCACAGGGGATGCAGAATCCCTTCCTTTTTGAGATGAAAAAACTAGATGGATTCAAGCATGTAGGGGAAAATTTTTCTCCTTTCGAGTCATGGGTTTTCGGGGAATATGCCACTTGAGGCAGCAAAACTCAGGGGCCCTCCCTCAAAAACCTATTGTGAGAGAAGCCTCCCCCTTGAGGGGCCTTTTTGGAAATTGGCTTAAATTCTTGAGTTTTTAAACAAAGGGAAACAGGGTCTCATCTCGAGCAAATTCCGGGGTCACGGGGGCCTTCCCCGAAATTTCTCTGCTTTAATTTGGGATTTTCCCCTTTGTTTGGTACGTGGTTCTCGGGAAATTTTGGGGTTGCCCAAAGGGAGTTTAAGGGCCCCTGATCGTGTTTAATGGGGGAAAAGGAGATGGCTCTGGAGTCAAAACAGGGGGGAAACGGGGCCCCATTTTCGAGTTTTATTTGGGGTACTCGGAGCTCCTTGGCGGGAAACTGGTGTTTCCTCAGGGCCCTTACATGTGACAGGTTTCTTGCGGTTGCCTCGAGATCCATCAGCAAGTCCCGGTCCCGACAGGTTTCATTTGGGGGTTATGGGGAATTTTTCCCGCATGAGGCAGGGGCATCGGGCCTCTCAACTTGGGGGGGGGAATTCTCATTTGGGTTTTTTTTTTCGAGTTGCGGCGGGGACCTCGGGTATATTCTCGAGTTTAAGGCGGGGATTGGCCTTCAACACTCCTGTTTGTTCAGCGACGTCAGGGGCTCCCCTGTGAGTTTTTTGAGGGGAAATTCAGGAATTCTTCGAGGGTTGTCGGGAAAAGAAACGCTTCCGAGGTGAGGGGGGAGACCCGGGGGTTTCCAGTAGGGCCCCAGGGAATGGTATTCCGGGCAATGTTCAGGAGGAGTCAGGCAACCCTCCCTTGAGAAACAGTAGCTCTGCATGTCTCGAGGTTTTTAAAGGCATGTGAGGTTTTTTCGTCCAAAGGATTCGGGTAACTTGTGCTTTTTTGGGACTCCAAAAGGGGTTTCAGAACCCCCCTTTTACCTTGTGAGATGAAAAAATGAGGCTGTATTAAGCCACGGCAAAAGGAAAAAACCCGGCCCCCTTTTGATCAGGGGGTTTTCGGTGGATATTTCCCTTGGGCAGCAAAAACCCCGGGGGCCCTCCCTCATCCTATTAAAGAGTTTACGCCTCCTCTTGAGGGGTTGCGGAAAGTTTGGGTTTTGTCTTGAATCTAAACCCGGGGAATCAGCTTTTCATCTCGAGGCAAATTGGTTGGTACCCGGGGCATTCCTCGAGTTTTCTGCTGAAATTTTTTTTCCTCTGGGGTTTGCAGTTTTTTCGGGCCCCCTATGGAGTTGGCTAAAAGGGAGTCAAGCCATGGTTTGTGTTTCATGGGAATTTGGGGGGTGGCTCGGAGTCATTTCAGGGAAGCGGGGGCCCCACCCCGATTTGATTTGGGGGGATTTGGTGCCCCCTTGGGGAATTTTGGGGGGACCTAGGATCCCTCTCTCTTTTTGATAAGGGGGTTTCCCGCGGGTTTTTTTCGAGATCCCTTAAGCTGTCGAGGGGCCCCGACATGTTTTAAAGGGGATCACGGAATTGCTTGATGGGAGTGCAGGGGAATCGGTCCTCATCTTCTTTTGGGGGGGAAGTCTAAAGGTTTTTCTCGAATTGGGGGCGGGGGGCCCCAAGGGTTTTTTCTCGGGGTTAAAGGGGGGGAGGGGCCCTTCAACCCTGTGTTTGTTTAGCGACGTCAGGGTCCTTTCGTGTTTCGAGGGGGCCCCCTCAGGAATTTCTTTGAGTCTTGGAAAGGGGAAAAAGGGCCCCATTCTCGGGTGAGGCGGGAGACCGGGACCCCTTTTCAGTAGCCCCAGAGATACTGGGATTTGGGAAATGTTCAAGAGGAGTCAGGAAACCGTCACCCTTTTTAAGCAGTGAGTCTGCGTGGGTTTTCCGATGTTTTTAGAGGAATATTTTAGGGAAATTTCCCTCGAAAGGAGTCGGGGAATAGGTCTTTCTATTGGATTCCACAGGGGATGCAGGGCATCCCCTTTACCCTTTTGAGATGAAAAAGGGGCCTGAATTTTAAAGGGAACTGTAAGGAAAAAAACCCCGGGTTTTCCCTTTTTAGTCAAGGGTTTCGGTGTATTTGGCATTGAGGCAGCAAAAATCAGGGTCTCTCCCTCAAAATTATGCTGAGCAAGCCTCCTCTTGAGGGGCTTGTGGGGAAAAATTTGGGGGACGTCTTGGTTTTAAGCCAGGGAATCGCTCTCATCTCTAGCACCCTTTGGGGTCACGGGGTTTCCCCGAGGTTTCTCTGCTTTAATTTTGGGATTTCCCCTTGACTTGGCACGTTGTACTCGGGGAACCTTGAAATTGCCCAAAGGGTGTCAAACCCCTGGGCGTGTTTTTTAAAGGAAAAAGGGGGTGGCTTGGGGAAATAATGCAGGGGAAGCGGGCCTAAGCTTGAGTTGATTTTGGGGGACCCCTGGAGGGTCTTTCGCGATGCTGGTGTAACCTTAGGGTTTCCCCCTTTTTATTTGTGACAGTGTTTTTGGGGATTTTCCGAAAAACCATCAAGGGGAAATCGAGGCTCTGACTGTTTCATGGGCCCCATGCCAAAGGGACTGCATTTCAGTGCGGGGGAAACCCGGGGTCAAAACGTTTGGGGGGGAAATTCAAATTTTTTTTCTCGAGTTGCGGCGGAACCTGGGGTAAATTCTCGAGTTAGGGCGGGGATGGCCCCTTTAACACTCGTGTTTTTCAGCGGTCAGGACTCTTTTTGAGTTTCGGGGACACCTCAGGAATCTCTTCGAGGGTTTGGCCCGGGGGAAAAGGGGAAACTTTTTGAGGGAGGCGGGGGGACCCGGTGCGCTTTTTAAGTAGGGCCCCAGGGATATGGGATTTCTGTCAAAGTTAAGAGGAAAAAAAGGCCCCCGTCACCTTTTGGGAAACCGGTGCTCTGCGTGCCTCTGATGTGTCAGGGCAATTTTGAGGCATTCCGTCGAAAGGGGTCGGGGTCCTAGGTTTTTTTGTGGGGGGCTCCACAGGGGGTGCAGGAAACCCCTTTACTTTGTGGATGAAAGATGCGCCCGTATTTACCCAAAGGGAAGGAAAAACCCCGGGTCCTTTTGAGTTTAGGGGTTCTGTTGTATAAACCACTTTTCGGGAGCCCAAAAAAAGGGCCCCCCCTCATATTATGCTGAGGGGAAAACCCCCTTCTTTAAAAGGGTTGTGGTTTTTGTCGGTCTACGTCTTGAGTCTCAGCCAGGGAATCCTTCTCATCTTAGGGAATTTGGAGTACACAGGGCATTCCTCGAAGTGCTCTTTGAAAATTGGTAATTTTCCCCTAGACTTGGCAAGTTGTTTTGTGGGAAGGTCTGGGGTTTCCCCAAAGGGGAGTCAAGCCATGGTTTGTGCTTGATACGGAACGGGTGATGGGTTTTTTGGGTCAATTTCAGGGGGAAACAGGGGGTCAAACTCGTGTTGACTTGGGGGGACTTTGGGGCCCCCTTTTTGATGCTGGTGTGACCTCAGGCCCCGGCTCAACTTCCCCGTGTTCTTGCGGTTGTCTGGAGATCTATCAAGCAAAATCGAGGCTCCCGAATGTTTATGGGGGTCACGGAAATTTTCTGCATGCAGTACGGGGAAAAGGATTTTCATCTCAAATTTGGGGGGGGAAGTTCATTGTTTTTCTTTGGTTTTCGGGCGGGGGACCTGGGGTTTCATTCTGAGTTAGGGCGGGGGGGTGGGCCCCTTTAAACCCTCTTTTTTGTTTAGCGAGTCAGGACTCCCGTCGAGTTACGAGGGGAAAACCCCAGGAATTTTCTTCGAGGGTTTTGGGGGGCAAAAGGGAAGTTCTCGAGGTTTTAGGGGGAGACCCCGGTGCGCTTTCCGTAGCCACCCGGGTTTCTGGGATTTCTGCAAAGGGTTTAAGAGGAATCAGGCTCCGTCACCTTTTGAAACTGTGTGCTCTGCGTGCCCCCGAAAGTTTTCAGAGGCATGTGAGGTTCCCTTGAAAGGGTCGGGGGCCAAGGGGTTTCTCTAGGGACTCCACAGTGGAAACAGACATCCCCTTTTACCTTTTGAGATGAAAGGGTTTTGGGCCCTTTTTTCAAACCCCTGAAGGAAACCCTGCCTCCCCTTTTGGGTCAGGGATTTTTGGGTTTATGCCACTTGAAGCAGCAAACTCAAAGGGCCCCCCCCTCATACCTACTTTCTGAGAGAAACCCCCCTTTATGAGGGCTTGTGAAAAAATTGGCCCTTGGTTTTTGAGTTAAACCCGAGGGAAACAGCTCTCATCTCGAGGCATTTTGGGTTCCGGAGCATTTTTGAGGTACTTGCTGAACTTGGGATTTCCCCTAGATTGGCAAATTGTTCTGGGGGAAAACCTTTTTGGAGTTGCCCAAAGGGAGTCAAGCCACTGTTCGTGTTTGAATGGAACGGAGGATGGGGTCTGGGGTCAATTTAAAGGGAAACAGGCCCCCAAATTTGATTTAATTTTGGGGGACATTGAGCCCCTTTGCGTGCTGATGGGGCTCAGCCCAGCTCTACTTTTTCACAGTGTTATTGCGTATTTTATCGAGATTCATCAAGCAATCGAGGCTCCTGAATGTTTTTGGGGCTCCCGGAATTGCCTGCATGCAGTGCAGGGGAATGGGCCTCATCTCGTTTGGGGGGGGGGGGAAGTCTCATGGTTTTTCTCGAGTTGCGGCGGGGGGAAAAGGGGTACATTCCGAGTTTCGGTGGGGGGGCCCCTTTAAAACCCTTTGGTGTTTATTCAGCGGGCTTCAGGAATCCTGACGTGTTACGAGGGACACCCCAGGGGAAACTTTCGAGGGTTGGCAGAGCAAAAAAGGGGCGCTTTGAGGTGAGGGGGAGACCCTTTGGGCCCTTTCCAGGGGGCCCCCCAGGGATATGGGATTCTGTCAATGTTCAAAAGGAGTCGGGGAAACCCTTTACCCCTTTTTAAGCAGTGAGCTTTGCGTTTCCTCTCGAGTTGTCAGAGTCTTGTGGGGACCATTCCGTCGTAAGGAGTCTGGGGGCCTAGGGCTTTCTTAGGGGGACCCCAGGGGGGGGAAAAATGGGGGGCCCGACATCCCCTTTCACCTTGTGTAGATGAAGATGAGCCTGTATTCAAGCCACTGCAAGGAAACCCTGCTCCTTTCGAGTCGGGGATTGTCGGTTGATATGCCATTGAGCAGCAAACTCATGGGACCCTCCCTCTTACCTACTGCTGAGAGAACCCTCCTCATGAGGGGCTAGTGAAAGTTGGCTAGTCTTGAGTTTAAGTCCGGGAAACAGCTATCTTCTCGAGGAGGCACTTTGGGTTAAAACGGGAGCATTCCTCCGTGGGTACCCTGCTGAATTGGTATTCTCTAGCTTGGGCATTGTAGTTCTGGGGGAACCTCTGGAGTTGCCTATAAGGGAAGTCAAGCCCACTGTTCGGTTTGAATGGGAACGGGGATGGCTTGGATGTCAATGAAGGGAAGCAGGCTCATCTCGATTTGATTTGGGGTACATTGAGCCCTTCGACGATGATGGTAAGTGAACCTCAGTTGTCCCGTCTCATAGCTTGTGACATGAGTGTTTGTTGTGTATGTGTCTCATGCAGAATTACATCCAAGCAAGATCGATGATCTCATGACAATGTTTCACTGGGGTCTCACGGAAATCTTCTCTGCATTGCAGTGGATGCAGGCGGAAATCAGGGCCTCATCCTCTCATTTGGAGGAGTTAAATATAAAAAAGTCTCATATGTTTTCTCTACGAGTGTTCGGCGGCGGACCTCGAGCGTTTCATTCTAATCGATGTTAACGGCAGTGGATAGCCCCTTTCAACCCTCGCTGTTTTTGGTTAAAGCGACTGTCAGGACACTTGATCGATGAGTTACGAAGAGGACACATCAGCAAATCTCTTCGAGGTACTATGGCAATGAGGCAAAAAGGGACGCATATCTCGAGGTGAGGCGGGTGAAGAGCACCCCAGGGGGCCCTTATCCAGGAGCATTGTTAGCACAGTAGGATAATGGGACTTACTGTCAATGTTCAAGAGGAGTCAGGCACCCGTAAACTGTTTGAAAGCCAGTGAGCTACTGCGATGCCTTCTGAGAAGTAGTAAGAGGCATGTGATTCGGCCCATTCCGTTCGAGAAGGTAAATACAAAGGGTAAGCTAAGGGATGAGATAGTAGCGAAAAACAGTTAGCGAGTTTGGGACTGTAGGATCTTTCTCTAGAGGGAATCCCAGGGGATGCAGAATCCATTCACCTAGTTGTGAGAGATGAAAGACTGAGCCTGTATTTCAAGCCACTGCAAGGAAACCCGAGCTTCCTTTCGAATCGTCATGGCTTCTCGGTTTATATGCCACGTGAAATAGAGGACAGACTAATACTTCCAGAGGTCCCCTCCCTCATACTACTTGCTGAGAGAAAGCATCCACTTCTAGAGGTGGCTATTGTTGGAACGTCTGGCCTACGTCTTGAATCTAAGACCAAGCGGATTCAGCTCTCATCATCGACGTACCCGGCAATTTGAGTGGATGTACACGGATTTGCATTCCTCAGAATTGCTCTGGGGGGGTTTCCCCCCCCCCCCACCCCCGTCTGAACTTGGTACTACCTTCTTCAAGACTTGGCCAGTGTGCGTTACTCGATGAGTGCAATCTTCTGGGGGTTGCCCACTTCAGGGATCTGAGTCAAGTGCACTGGTTCGTGTTTGACTGAGCTGAACTCGAGCATGATGTCCATCTGAGATTCAGTCAGATGCCACGAGGCACGGGATATGACGCGGGCCTCCGATCTCTCGTATGTTGATTAATGGGGTACTCGGAGCTCGCTTGGCGCGAATCTGGTGTGACCCTACAGGGACTCTCTCTACATGTGACAGGGTTCTTGCGGATTGCCTCGAGCATCCATCAAGCAATAGTCCAGGCTCCTGACTAATGTTTCATGGGGCAGTGTTATGGAATTTCTTCTGCATGCAGTGCCAGGGGCATCGGGACTCTCATGCACATTGGAGAGGGGATACCATAGCTCTGGAGATGGGTGTTTCTCGTATGTTGCGGCTGGGGACCTGGCGGGTATTTTCTCGAGGTTAATGGCCTGCGGGGGGATTTGGCACGATCAACACTACTGTTTTCTGAGTTCAGCGGGAAAGTTCAGTCCTATGGATTCCGTGTCGTGAGTTATGAAGGGACACTTCAGGAGAATCTCTTCGAGGCTTGGGCGAGTGGACTGAAAAGTAGAGACAGCTTCTCGAGGTGAGGCGGATCGAGACCCAGGGCCCTTTCCAGTAGCCACAGTGATATGCGGGTATTCCTGTCAATGTTCAGGAGGAGTCATGGGCACCGTCACCTTTTGTAGAAGCAGTGGAGCTCGTGCATGCCTCTCGCAGGTGTCAGAGGCAATGTGATGGGTATGTCGTCAATGGATTCGGGTAACTCGTCTGCTTTCTGCTAGGGTCTCTCCATAGGGGGATGCAGAGCTCTGCCCTTCACCTTGTGAGATGAAAGGATGAGCCTGAGTATTCAAGCCGCCGGCCCACCAAAGGAATCCCTGCACTCCTTTCTCGAACGTCAGGGAGATTATCGGTGGTATATGCCAAATTGAGGCAGCCAAAACTCTAGGGGTCCCCCCCCCCTCCCTCATAACTTATTGATGAGAGACGCCCCTCCTCTTCAGGGGGCTTTGTGGATAGTTGGCATTAATATCTTGGTCTAAGACAGGTGAGATTCAGCTCCTCATATAGAGGCTAATTGGTTTTGTTCATGGAGCATTCCATCTGAGTTTCTGGCTGCTGGAAATGTTGGTTTTCCTCTAGATTTGTAAGGCCACGTATTCTTATCTAGCGGCAACCCTATGGAAGTTGGACTAAGGGGAAGGGAGTCAAGGTCGCGAGGGTATGGCTGAGTGGTGTGTGATGGGGAGGCGGAATGGGGACATGGCTTTGTCTGGAAGGATGCAAGTGCAGGGAAACGTAGCCTCATCTAGATTTGATTTTGGGTGTATATGGTGTGCTCTTGGCAATTGCTAGGTTAAGTGATCCTCACATGGAATTTCTCTATACTTCTGGACAAGTGTTCCTGGCGGGTATTGGTTTCGGTGTGATCCATCAAGACGCGAATGACTGTGGAGGTCGCCTGACATGAGTAGGTGTCTTGGGCGGGGAATCTCCGGAGAAATTCCCTCTGCATGCTGTGCAGTGGGAATCGGGCCTCATCTCTCTTGGAGGGGGACAGTCGCATGGTTTTTCTCGAGATTGCGGCGGGGACCTCAGGTATATTTCTCGAGATTTAGGCCGGGGTTGGCCTTCTACCATCGTGTTTGTTCTAGCGACGTCGGGTTCATTATTGTTAGAGGGAACTCCTAGGATTTTCTTTGAGTCCTTCGGTAGGGCACAACAAGGGCGCCGATTTCTCGTGGTGAGGCGAGAGACCCAGGGGCCCTTTCCAGTAGCCAAAGTGAGATACTGGGATTCCGGTAACATGTGCTTAAGAGGAGTTCTGCACCGTTTCACCCTTTGAAGCAGTCGTGCTCTGAGTTGTCTAGCGATGTTTAAGAGGAACCTGAGAGCATTTCCGTCGAAAGCGAGTCAGGGGAACTAGGTCCTTTCTATATGGAATACGAGATGGGATGCAGGGACCAGACTTCCCTTGACCATGTGAGATGAAATTTGAGCTTGAATTAATGCAACTGTAATGGAAAAACACCGGTCCTCATTTCGACGTCACGAGCCTTCTCTGTGTATATATGGCAATTTGAGGCAGCAAACTTCAGGTTCTCTCCCTCATTAATTACTGCTGAGAGAAGCCCTCCTCTTGAGGAGGGCTTGTGGAAAATCGGCCTACGTCTTGAGTCTTAGCCAGGGAATCAGAGCTCTGATATCTCGAGGAAATTTGTAGATCGTTACAGGGGGGGCATTGCTCGAGGTGCTTGCTGAACTTGGTACTTCCTCTAGCCATTGGCACGTTGTACTCGGGGAACTCTGGAGTTGCCTAAAGGTTTTGTCAAGCAATTTTCGGTCGTGTTTGAATGGGCCTCCAAAGGGGGGGGATGGCTCTGGAGTCACTGCAGGGGGGAAGCGCGGCTCTAATCTCGAAGTTGGATTTGGGGATGCATGGAGCTCTTTCACGATGCTGGTGTAACTTAGGGTCCCC